>CM072062.1:12500-230000 GCA_036785405.1 Coenonympha arcania | reverse complement strand
TATATTGTAGCAAAAAATATATAGTATTATGTTATACATAATATAAAATTTTATCTTATCTATGCTCTAACAACTGCTACTCGCCTAACAGCAGCAGGAGCGATTATGCCAAATAAAGGCAGGGGCAATTAGATAGTTGACCCCACTTGGCATAACAATTTAGGAGGGAGTTGCGCGCCAACCGCCGTGGCGAACGGACGTGCTAAGCTCCTGAGTGACGAAGTGACTAGCTCGGTGACTTTTTCGGGGACAACGGGACGCGTTTGGTGACTCGAAGTGACGTCTAGCTACAGTGAGTGATACGCGAGTGACGTGCAAGTGACGAGTTAGTGACCCAAAGCAACATCGGGCCTTGTATCGGCAACAGGCCTGGCGACGGGGAGCAACGGGACAGTGACGACATAGAGGCAAAAAGTTACCTGCGGAGACTTAAAGCCACAGTCACTGGTGTGTGTCACCGTTCGCACCACTTAGCCGATTATATATTGTTTTCGACGAAGCTGTGCTCGCCTTCGCCAAGGAAGCATCAAGCAGTGGCTAAGGCGCTTCAATATAAGCATCGCTGGCAAAGGCGCTGTGGAGATAGCCTTTTTCCTCAGTGGAAAACATAAGGTACATCTTGTCACCCTACTTTTATTCAACACGCGCTCTGGGAGGACTCGGCTCCTAGTTCACCAAAATAAACATCCATATACACTGAGTGTTACGTTAACTGCTGAGATCACACAAGTTCTTGCCCACATACGCCGTAATTTTGCTCAAAACTTCAAGAAAATAAAAGTGAAGTCGCCACGTGGTTTCAGCAACTTGTGGCCGAGAGTCCCCTTACCAACCTTCCTGGCTTCAAGCGCGCTGTGTTCGCTGAGGGTGCCGGCGTAGGCTCCAAGCCTTAAGGCTGGTTTTTTCTGGCTTCGGTGCTGTCTTCAGGCTTTCAGTTCTGTCCGCCGGAGACGCCCACGTTCATTTAGAGCCAAATCCGGTGACGTCGCAGTCAGTCACAAGAGGACCTGAGTGACACTGGGGGACCAAAATGTCTAGCTCCTCTATTGCAAAATCAAAAAGTTCTAAATCAACCAAAGCAGCCAGGGGTAAGCCCTGCACTCCAATCAAGAAGACGGCGGCTCCAGCAGAAATTAAAAACCCCACAATTCATAAGACCAGGACCATTGGTAAGGCAGATACCGGCACCTTTTCAGCGACACCCCAATGCCCTGGAATGTCATCGACACAGACGGAGAAACCATATGAAGGAGGTTCTACAAAGTCATCGGCTAAAGATAAAGAGTTACAAGACTATAGTGATCCTGAATTCGCGGATTCGGGGGTGCCTGGAACGTCGGCGCCCCTCCAAGAGTCCCAGAAACCACAACAGGGGCAAACATCGACGGGTATCATGGTCGAGGTAATGTCGGAATACAGCGATAGCGATGAAAACTCCGACGACCCCCTAACCAGCTCACGGAGTGAAGGTGGACTAGGTCCTAATACATCGACCCCAGAAAGGACCAGCCAACAAAAGCCGAAGTCCGACTCATCCCTACTAAGAATAAGGGCACAAATCAGAGCAGCGGCAAGAGCTAACCTCGAGTCCAGCATCAGGCAGGCAAAGGAGCCGACTGAACAGGAAGTTGCCGATATTTCAATGTTGTCGGATCGATCAGTAGCAGGGGGCGGGGACCTGCATGAAATGCCTCGCCTCGCTAACAAACTCCTTCAGCATACTAAAGCCAAATTAGAAGAGAGCAGAAACCTCAAGCAGGAGATTCGAGAGGCAGTGTGCAGCGGAGTCCATGGATTATATGAAATGATTCTACGACTGGCAGACTCTCGGAACAGGCACATAGCCGAGAAAGAGAAGGCTCGCGCCAATTATGAACATCAGCTTGCTAGATTAGAAGCAAGACATAGTGCAGCGCTGGATTCCCTGCTACGGTCCCACCATGAAGCACAACAAAAGCTGTTGGAAGAGGTTAAAGCCGCACATAAAGAGGCTGAGTCCACAAGGTGGCTTACTTATGAAGTGGAGGCCCACGGTAAAGAGCACACAAAAATGCTAGAGAGACTGGCCACCAAAGTTGACTCAAACTCTGAGCCAATGCAGGCAGGCGCCGCCCCGGCTTCTGAACAAGACAAACATGCGGCGACTCAGATCTTCAGCCAGGAGCTACGAAGAGTCCAGGAGGACATAGCTACTCTTAGACTGGAAATCGGCACCTTAAACATGACGCTGGACGCGTCCACCCGTCAAATCAGTGGAACAGCTCCATCTACTACTCAACCGACCAGTAGACGCGCAAGGCAGGAAGGCGGACTAGACCTGAGCAAGGAAACACCCCCCAAGACGTACGCCGACGCGCTCGCAACCCCGAAGTTTGGAATAATGCTAGAATCGGTGGAGCCGAGGCATACTAGCGAGGACGTCCTCAAACAATTAAAGGGAAGCGTAGACCTGATTGAGATGGGCATTGGAGTCAACAAGGTGACTAAAATCAGCAAACAGAGGGTCATCATCAACTGCGATTCGGCTGCTGACAGAGAAGTCTTACTGCATACCATCAAAGAGAAGAACAAAAGTTTGACAGTAGCCCAAACGCGACCCAAGAATCCACTTTTACGTCTGGTAGGAGTAACAGCTGACCTAAAGGACGCAAAGATTGAGGAAGCAGTCCTTAACCAAAACCGCAGTCATCTCGCGGAACTATCGGAGGAAGAGAAAAAGGTTAAGGTTGTCAGGAGGATAAGGGGAAGAACGAGCGCATTGAACAACGTCATCCTGGAGACCAGCCCGATTCTGTGGCAGCGCCTACAGGGCAAAAAGCTTAGAATTGGGTATCAGATGGTCGATGCATTGGATCAGACCCCCCTGATCCAATGTTACAACTGCTTAGGGTTTGGCCACAGGGCCCGAGACTGCGACAAAGACACCAAATGTGGACACTGTGCGGGCCCCCACGACACCAGGAAATGCAACTCTAGGAATCTACCGCCACGCTGCACTAATTGCACAGCCCTGAACTTAGAAAATTCTCATCCCGCCTACAGCTTCGCATGCCCGGAATGGAGACGGAGGGACAGACTGGCCCGGGCAGCAGTCTCTTACTGCTAAGGGCAGCCACGGCGCAGACGCAGGACTGGCTACCGGCGATAAGCCGGAGCCTCTCAAAATGGCACAGGTCAATCTAGGTAGGGGCTACTCGGCCCAGAAAGAGTGCATCCGAGAGGCTATCAGAGAAAATATCTCAATCTTGTTACTGCAGGAACCATACGTTGGCGCTATGGCCCACGTCTTAAGCAGGCACAGGGTAATACAAAAGCTTACCAATGATCGCGATAAACCAGTTAAATCGGCAGTCTTTGTCCTTAACCGCAGTTTACTAGTGACTGAAAACCCGGACTTGATTTCAGAAAACATAGTGGCTTGTAAAATTAAGTTAGGAAATAGGGAAGTAGGCTTTTTATGCGTCTATCTTGAAAAAGACCAGGATATTGAAGAGGACCTAGCGAAAGTCAGTAGAGCAATGGACTGTCTCGGCACGCCCGACTTCATCATTGGTGGCGACATCAACGCTAAGAGCCCCTGGTGGGGTTGCGATGCTGAGGACAGGAGGGGAGCGAAAGTGGCGCAATGGCTAGCCAGTACAGGTTTGGAAGTGATGAACGAAGGAAAGACCCCTACGTTTCACACCATTAGAGGGAACACGATCTGCAGCAGCATTGTAGACGTAACGCTCTGTTCCGGAAGCCTTTATGAAAAGGTCTCGGGATGGCGAGTTGATCCAGATATGGTCACCCTATCAGACCATAGAGCAATCAAGTTTGAGTATTTGGGAAATAGCACACCACTGGCCGAAGCACCTAGGACCTCCACTAGGGTGTACAATACGTCCAAGGCCAAATGGGGATTGTTCCAGGAAGCTCTCAGGACGGAGCTCGCCGCCAGTAACGTTACACTAGAACATATAAGAGTCCTGGAGGGCGAGGAAGAGCTGGAATTAATGATCGCACAATACCTGACGTGTGTCACCAAGGCGTGTGAGGGCGCCATACCACAACTACGTAGAACAGTGAGACTTGGTAAAACTGAATGGTGGACAGAAGAGCTTACGGCTCTAAAGAGGAACAAGATTCGCCTCAGGAGGAGAATAAAGAAGGCCTGCCCAAATAGAAAGCAGATGGTAATACAAGAGTACCTAGCTGCTAAAGAGCAATACAAGCTTAGCATGCTACAGGCCATAACCACTAGCTGGAAGGACTTCTGTACCCGACAGGATAAGGAATCTATATGGCAAAGCATCTACCGCATCACTGTCAAGTGCCTACGCAACTCCGAGGACAAGTTATTGAGGTCCCCCTCGACCAAGGAGATTATGACGCCTCAGGAATCTGCTGATTTGTTGGCTCGGACCTTCTATCCGCAGGATGAACTTCACCTAGACACCGACACACAGAGAGCGACGAGAGATAAAGTAGATAGTTTTCTGCGTGGCGTAGGAGACTTCAGCGACGAAACATCTACAGCTTTCTCTCATCTAGAGGTAGAGAATGCCCTAATGTACATGAGCCCGAAAAAGGCTCCCGGAGGAGATGGCATGACGGCCGATATATGCCAGAAGGCGTATCGGGGCGCCCCAGATACTTTGCTAGCCCTTTACAACAAGTGCATCACAATTGGCCACTTTCCTAGGGCTTGGAAGAATGCAGTTGTTAAAATTATTCCAAAGCCAAACCGGGAGGACTATGCTTCACCAAAGTCATATAGACCCATTGGCTTGCTCCCTGTATTTGGCAAGGCCCTTGAAAAATTGTTTACTAATCGAATCCTGTGGCAACTGGGCAAGAAGGGAGCGCTTAGTAGTAATCAATTTGGCTTCATGCCACAGAGGGGCACTGAAGACGCACTGTACACGGCGATGGGAGTGATCAAAGGCGCAGTCAAGAACAAAGGATTGGCAGTGGCGGTGTCACTGGACATTGAGGGCGCGTTTGATAACGCGTGGTGGCCCGCCATTCTAGAGCAGCTGATTAAAAAGGAAGTCGATGCGCCTCTGATAAGATTGGTGGCCAGTTACCTCAAATCAAGAAGTGTGACAGTTAAGTATGCAGGAGAAGAGTCCATCAGAGAAACAAACAAGGGCTGCATACAGGGATCAACCTGTGGGCCTCTCTTGTGGAATATTCTACTTGACGGACTTCTAGAGGACGTGGTGGACCAGCCAATCCACGTCCAGGCCTTCGCGGATGATCTACTGCTGATAGGATCCGGTAATGATGGTACGGTGGTGGAAACAGGACTCAACAGAGCGTTGGAAACGATTACCAACTGGGGCAAAGCAAATAAGTTAAAATTTGCTCCAAATAAGACCCAGGTAATCTTAATCACCAAAAAATTGAAGTACCACACACCACAGCTAGTTATGGACGGAGTTACGCTGCCCTACTGCGACAGTATGAAGGTCTTGGGTTTAACTATTGACCGCAACCTTAGCTTCCTGGCGCATGTCGAGCAAGTCACTAAGAAGACAATAAACCTATATAAGATTATTTCAAGGACAGCTAGAGCAAAATGGGGGCTGAACCCGTCCATTATTAGAACCATATACGTCGCAGTAGTGGAACCGACAATGCTGTATGCTGCCAACGTTTGGGCGGACAAGTGCCACACGGTGCAAATTAAGAAAAGGCTTGACAGGGTGACCAGGTTGTTTGCCATCATGATGAGCAAGGCACATAAGACAACCTCACTCTCATCCAGCGCTATGCTAGCCAGAATTCTGCCACTGGACATAAGAGCAGAAGAACAGCTGCGTATTTACGAGGTCAAAAAAGGAACCCCACTCCCCCAACTACCTGGAAGAGAGCTAGAGAAACCAATCAGTCCTTTCGATCTACCACATCCAAGGGAGAGGACGAAAATAGAATTTGGGTATGTTAACGACGCGGAAGAGCTGGGAGCTCTCACTGGAGAGACTACAATGGCATACACCGACGGAAGCAAGATACAGGGCAAGGTTGGTGCCTCGGTTAGCTTGTTCAGGGGTGGAGAGGAAATAAAAAAACTTCACCCTGAGACTGGCTAACCACTGCACCGTCTTCCAGGCCGAACTTTTAGCGATAAGGAGAGCTTCCCAGTACTTCGCCCAGCAAAAAACACCTTCACAAGCTAGACTCCTGAGCGACTCGAGGTCGGCGTTAGAATCAATCGCAGATCCAAACTGCCTTACTGCATTGGTGGACGATATTCGCCGGCACATAGGGGTTATTACACAGCGCGGTGGAAAGCTGGACCTGTACTGGATCAAGGCTCACAATAACTTGCCAGGAAACGAGAGAGCAGACGAGCTGGCTAAGACAGCAGCCCTTCAGTCAAAGAAGGCCGTTGCTTACGATTGCTTCCCTCTATCCTATGCAAAGCGCCTCATTAGGGAGAATTCAATAGCAAGATGGCAGGAGCGTTACACCACAGCTCCGACGGGAGCCACAACTAAGACTTTCTTCCCTGACGCAAAGGAGGCATACCACACTCTGCGCAATATCTCCATGGACAACACCCTGGCGCAAGTATTTACTGGACATGGCGGTTTTAGAAAATATCTCCATAGATTTAAGCTTGCTCCGGATCCATACTGTGTTTGTGATAACAGCACTGAGGAAACGGTCGAGCACGTTATCCTTGAGTGTCCCCGGTTCTCTTCCCTCAGGCTGGATTGCGAACACGGTATGGATCTGGACCTAACCGCTAAAAACCTGCCACTGGCAATAAAGGACAAAGACTGTCGGCCGCACTTCCTCAATTTTGCCACCGAGGCAGTGAGGAGGGCGGCAAAAGCCAATGGAGCTAGAGTAAAGTAGCTGATAGTACTAGTCATAGTCAATCTCAATTTATACTAGCCTCCTATAATATTAGCTTTTTTTTTTTGGTTTTTGTTGGTTCTGTAGCTGTAGGTAGCATTTGTTACAATACTGAAATTCATATTAGGAACACGAGTCCCTCAAAGGGACGAGTGGCTTTAGATCACTGGGTGCCGCCCTCCAATCGCGGGGGACGTCGGGTGACACCCGGGGACTGGCCCCCAAAGTCCCCCATACATCGCTTCAGCCTACAAAACGAATTCCTTCACAAGAAAATACTATTACCTTCGCAAGAACATAAACTAGTCACGGGCACCCTGGTTATACAGGGGTAGCCGGGTCCGGGAATGGAAGGCTGGTGAGGCCCTGTAAGGGACGGAGGGGGCCAGTTCACCGGAGGTTGCCTGCCTCCCATGTGGGGTGGCGGAGTGACGCACGGGTACCGGTTTTGGTGTCACTGGGAGTCGCTTGGCAGTCATGTGGGTGGCGGGGTGACGCTCGGGGACAAGGCTTGGGGTTAGTATCTGGAGCATGGACCAACAAGAGCAAGTCAGGGACTCCCGGAGACAGGTCCCCCCCCTCACCCCGCTATTCCACTCTGGAATTGTACACTTTTTTAAGAAGCTTAAAATTAGCAGCATTTTTGCATCTTTGCAATAATAGTTTTTACTTATATTTATTTTGTTGTATTATCTTAAGTTAGGTTCAGGAAAAAATTAGCATTTTTATATAGCATTATAGTATTAGTTCGTTCATTCGTAATATTGTTAGTTAGGTGTAGTCAATTTTCTTGGAATTGTACATTTTATTGGAAAAAAAAAAAAAAAAAAAAAAAAAAAAAAAAAAAAAAAAAAAAAAAAATTTGCGTCCTTCAGGCGCGCAACTCCAAGGAGTTTCTTAATTTAAGTTTTTCTTTTATAGATTTAAGGTTGTTGCCACATCCGAAGCAACAGTACTGTAAATAAAAAAAAAAAAAAAAAAAAAAAAAAAAAAAAAAAAAAAAAAAAAAAAAAAAAAAAAAAAAAAACAATTTAGGAGGTGATTTACTAAATTGGCCCCCATTACAGATGGTGTGAGTAGTGGCTCTTAAGTAAGTTCAGATCTTTTCTTAGTTACTACATTGCAATATCATGGAGTAAAATTATACATGATGCTATCAGGTTTGTGATAGCCTGCAATACTGGTTGGTGCTAGGAGTATTGATATACACAATACAATATTATGTATTAATGTTAGATATTAAAAAAATTGTATTTATAAATTCAGCAAACACATTATACGGGGTCTACAAAATATCATCTTGTTTGTAGAATTATTGAAAATATATGTTATTTAATGACAGAGTCTTCTCTAATTAAAGCACAGTCTCCACAAAGCATAATATGTTCGACAGTCATTCATGCGATTGCCATTTGTTGGATATCGCATGATTGCTCTCTGTTAGCATCCCTTCCACTCCTCAGGTTGTCATGGAGGGTTATGGGTTTTAGTCTTCTGCATCTCTACAGTCTTTGATTTCTTTGTCTTCCACACCGCCTAGAACTTAGTTTCCTTGTTAATGAATAGCCACCTCTCTTGTAAGATGTCTATTCACTCTATGTTTGGTGGTATCATCACTTTCCATTAGATGTGAACATGGGCGATGGTCAAAATAGCTTGCATACCATTTCCGACTAAGCTACGATTATAGGCAGCAGGCTGTGACAAGGGCATTTGCGATATACTTATAGTTCCTTTAAGGTGCCTTCCATTTCCATATTATCCATTACACACTTGTGGTTACACAGTGTATAATTTTGCAGGATCTCCTATTTCTATTATTAAATAATAATTAAATGTATTGGGAAAATTTTTCGTAATATTAAAAAGATAAAATCATAAGATTATTATAAATTCATTCTATAGTTAAAGTTTAAAAATATCTATTTTCAACAATGATATTAACACTTTTATTATTTTATATGTTACCCATTTGTAAATTGACACAATACAAAAGTCAAATTCTGCGCCGTGGTGCCAAGACGCGACGATGACGCCTCCTCCGCTGCCAAGTGAGTACGTAGCCCTAAGATGACATGAAGTATGTGACGGACAAACAAACTGCTCTGTATATGAGATGTGCTGGAGGTGACTAATACATACTATACTGATACATGGTGGAGTTTTGAGACTGGAAGCCACCTTGACATTTATAGTAGCCATCCTTAACCTAACAATATAGAGTCACCTGCTCCAGGGCTCTATTCATCAAAAGTTACAAGCCTTGTATTACAAGCGATTCTCTTCAATTCTCTTGTAAATTTACAAGAGAATCGCTTGTAATACCGGGCTTGTAACTTTTGATAAATAGGGCCCTGCTCCGGCCCATCTCAAACCTCTACCACATACTATTAACTCAAATGTCTACATTTGACTGGAAACAAACTAGCTATATTATACAGGCAAACCTCAGATAACTTCAATCACAGTGAGGCAAACACATTTATTTGCTTTACATTTTCAGTTATACATGTTTAAATTTATAATAGACATTTTAAATTTTTTCTGGGTTACTTTTATATACATATATTTAATATAGTAATTATAGCTAAGTTATATTATTTCATTTTTTGGGTCTATTGCATTCTTGAATAGAACCGTTTTTCCCCCGAAGGGTAAAAAACGGATATTTAGGTTTCAGCCGTAGCTTGAACCACAGTTGAGATCTACGTTCCAATATTCGTCATCAACATAGTCCATCTCTCTCTAGCACTACGTAAATATGTGACGTCATGGCTATACCTGTCCTTGTCTAGCACTCAACTTGGTGGGGATGTGCCTTTGGTGGGCAGCGCGCGGCGGCCGTGTTCCTCAGTACTTTGAGCCGGCAAGGCCCTTAAGTGTGGTTCAAGCTACGGCTGAAACCTAAATATCCGTTTTTTACCCTTCGGGGGAAAAACGGTTCTATTTAGGTGTTCGAGCCTACGCTTGAACCACAGTTGAGACGTGTTTACTATCTGCCGGCGCTGCATCACCTGTCGTAGTGCTTGCCACACGATACGTGATAGTGCTAAGCGTACTGTGACTCTTTAACTTAATAGCGAGAATTATATACCACAGTAGAACTAATAAATATTTATTATTTTAGAACTCATCGAATTTCCTACAGTTTGAAACAACTCACAAAACAGTGGAAAACAAAACAAATGTCATTCTTTGTCAAATTAAACTTTTCACAGTTTTCAATTGAATTGCAATAACTGAAATTGCTCCAATGGGGACAAGCTTCTTCTTACAAAGTTTAGATCATGACCATAAATTGGTTTTCTTTGACTGAAAAACGGGACTATTTTTGGATCGCCAGTTTACTAATTTTCAGAGTTTGATCCATATTGGAAATGATTTACCAATTTAGTTGTTAGTCGCAACTACTGCCCCTAATTTGCCATGCTTTGCAAATATTCCTGCGTCTATATATGACAACCACATGACAACATAATTATCTATCCCGCTTTCACGCCTCGGGAGGCCGTGCCATTTAAGAATAAATCTTCCTTCGTTATAATAAACGGGCAGATAGCCTGCACTAGACTAGATGTTTTATGGTGCGTTTTTAAAACGGAAATGTTTTTCTAGGTTTTTCTGGACTCAACAAACTAGAACAAGTTCGATTGTCTCTGTGATATTAAATCAGTTTTGGAACCATGCTTGGGCCAAACTTTTATGCTATTACCTAAAAGAAGGTAGACAGAAGTATGTCAAGACATAATATAGTTAACATTAACTATATTAACGCCGTGTTAACATTGCAATTGCAAACAAAATATATATTCTGTCTCTAAATTACTGTTACAAGGCTAGCGCGTCCTCGATTGCCTATACATATATATTTAAAATTTTTAGGACGAACTATTCGTTTATTTACCATTGTTTAGTAAACAGATGAACTGAGCTTGTGGGCTTTTTCCCAAGTTCGCCACAACCGCTTTGTGGATTGATATTGGTGTGAAGGTTAATTAGTCCTACAACTTGATAGAGGTAACGCAAATAATATGCAGCTACATATTGAGAGCCAGGACAAACTAGTGTTGCTCATATTTGCCCGATACTGGTATGGAGGTCGTTAGTGACATCTTACACTTCTTCCTTGGATCGGTTTAGTGTCTGCATTGAAAAGTCCAAACCAACCCTACAACGACAACCCGAAATGACGCCGACATTGTACCCATTGAGAGACGCAATTTGTATTGCTAGGTCCTCGTGAAGGACCGGAATCTAACGAGGAAGTTTCATCTGAAGAACCTTCATCTGAGTTAGTATAGGTCTCTAGAAAGTCCTATCCCGTTGTGCGCATTTAGGATGTATGGATCGTTCTGACTTCGTGAAATTAACGCTAGTTATGGAAATATCCAACATAGATTGTATTTCAATTTCTTGCAGGAGGCGTCGCCATATTGTTTGCTCATTTCTGGACAAATTCGCTGACTTCCTATCAATCGCTGAGAGTCGGAGGCGAAAAGGTCCATCTCTGGAATTCCACACTTCTGGAATGTCCATAAACAATATTCTCGCTGAAGTGCCATTTCGGCTGTCTTTTTTTTTTTTTTTTTTTTTTAACAGTCTGTCCACTATTCACTCTACAGGGCTACAATTCTTTAATTTCATCTATTTACTACAATTATATAATTTCATGTATTCAACAACCGCGTTGATTTAGGGCTCCTTGCTTGTTTATGTAGGCTATTCTCATATTTAGTAAGTTGTGCTCATGTCTAATTAGCGACATTATCGTCTCGTTGAGACCCCAGCAATTGAAGGGCCTACTAATACGGACCTGGGACGGTCTAAAATTCCATTAGATTACTCTGTCGTTTTCTTCGATGAAGTGATAAATCTTCGCATAAGCAACGATTGTTAGCTTTGGCCCCTATTTACAAAAATAAATGATTGGCACGGTTAACGGATTAGTCTCGTATTGGCATCATCTCGAGCGACATCTGAGAATGGGTGCTTCTGAAAAAGGCGAGTCTGCTTTAGAGAACGAGTGGCTTTCTGGATCTGACGCTAATGAAGACGGTATAGCGAGACTGTGAATCATGCAGTTTAACTTGCTTTAGATCAACCTTGGCGTCGAAGTACCAGTTCCATCAGTTCTTCCGCTGCAAGTTCTAGCTACATTTCTGCAACTGCTGTCGCTCAATTTTCACTATCGATGCACTCATTGCTCTTTTGGGTTTAATGCAATCCCTGGCTGAGGCAGTCGAAGGCGTGATTGAAAATTTCGCTTGATTGATTTGTCGTCTCAAGTTGTTTATGCATCTTGTCGTTCTAGCATTATCAGTCTCTCATATATAGGATATCTTTTCTCGAGGTGCACTTACGCGGTAAGGCCATCGTGGAAACGCTGCTGTGCGGCTTGTTTGTAATTTTCCATACGCTGAGAGAGCACTTGAAGAGGGAGGAGATTCGGACTGACACCAAAGGGAAGGCGCATAATTTCGTGAGTTTTCCCCTGGCATAACAGAAAATCAGCATGATTTTGATCAATAAGCACATGGACGTATTCCTGTGAAATGTCGATTTTCGTAATTTAGTCGAAGACTTCAAGACCTTTATGCTGTTATTTTGACATGCAGTGGTCTATGGTTTATTATACATTGCTGCTTTAGTAACTAAAAGAAAAATTACCTTTTGTGGAAAGCCCAGGTACGAAAAAACTAGGGCGTACACCTTGAACCTTGAACCATATTAAATATATCAGAAGGTGTTATTCCTTTTATCTTTTCCTCAAAAACATTGATAATTGAACCTGCTTATGTGTGCTGGTCTGTAAAGTACGGAATTGTAACACTCTGGAGTTATTTGGAGAAGTTGCTTCCTATCTGTAGGTACTCTCATTCTTTCTGTGGTAGAGTAAAGGGGAAAGGGTCACTAATTACGCAGATCACAAACAACGTATTGACCTTTCCTATGGGCCTGTAAGTTAGGCCTAAGTATATGAAATAAAGATATTTTTAATTTTTTACTTTTGATTTTGATGGAGGTCTTTTCTCTTTGTCCATTGTACTGCGGAGACGCAGGCAGGTTTTGGCAGGTTTCCATTTGTGTATAGCAGCTTTTTCATATTTGAGAAGACTGTGTGTTCCCCCAATTGTTTTATTACCTCTATGAGGGGTTTCTTCTCAAAAAGGTAAGTTGCCAATGGCGGCATAATATCATGCAGTATACCCCGTAAAATTTTATAAGAAGTATGTGAAGTTTTCTTCTCGTTGTTTTATTTCTGCTCATCGACCACAAGTATACTGCTGGAGGGCATCAGTTTTTTTTTTTTTTTTTTTTTTAATTCAGATTTTGTGGATACAAAATCTTGCCCTGCAACATTTTCGATATTTGTCGAAAGGTTTTTAAGATTTCTTAGAAGGCCATTTCTCTGTTGTATGAGACCACTTTTTATAGCTTTTAAGACAAATCGGAGCATTGCAATATTTCCCATTTGAGTTTATTTCTGCCGGAAGTTTTAGAACCACCGGAGTTGGTTAGCATTGATTCTGACACTTCTAGCCGTGTTCTACCGCCAGAGGGTGTCCTGGAGCCGTCGACCGAGTAGGCGCTCGATCCATGGGTAAATGGAGTAAACACTCCGTATTTTGCATCCTTGGTTACACTCAACTCAGTTTAATCTCCATAAAATTTTCTTCCGTAACTTCACTTCCATAGACTGATTAAAATAGGTTTCTGTTTTCTGTACTTTTGACGTCTTGGACATATTGAAAGGCTATTGCCTAAAGGAGACTGATAGGATTGATGAAACTTTTTACGGTGTGTATCCGGAGCTACTTCCTGTTACGTTTTTATTAAAGCGTTTATATTTTATTTTTGCTTCGTTTGTATTCTAGCATCTTGTTAAATACCGTCGTTTGCTGACTCAGCGCCGAAACGAGTAGGTGTTCACAGCGACTTTGCTGCGGAACGATATGTGTCTCCGAAACAACGGGCGAGCTCCAAACTTTCGAATACATTGAACGTTTTGCTACACTGAGATGTCCTGAAGCGGGAATATCCGCCGAGCTCTTTACTTTCGTATGATTGATGACCTCATCGCTGGACCTCGTCCTTTCCTCGCTACCTCCAACTCACGGGAGCAATCAGATCTTTTATAAATAAATGTTTGAGTCTTGCGATCCATAAAGATTTTGTATAGTGGCGTGAATCCTAAGGCTGTAGGGAGCGCTCAGCAGAGTCCTGTCATATCAAAATCTTCATCTTAGTCGTCCGGTTCCGGTAACAGCGATTCAATAATGAGCTAGTCTCTGAGTCAGGCACTCGAGCCATGTCTGTTGTGAAGGTAGCAAGCCGCGACTTAAAGAATCCAAAGAAATAGTTATAGACTATTTGCGGACTACTGCTTCAAATGTGTTATGTCGATAACTTGGGCATATTCGAAAGTTTGCAAGGGTCTAATCAATCACACTCTAGATAATGCTGATATGCTGACACTCGGCTTCAAAGTCTATAGAATTGAGATGACGGCTAAACTTGGCTGGACTTTTTGCAGCCTAATTGAGGCGACGCTTCAAAGCAGGAATTGTGTCGTCTCAAGATCGAGGCCATGTGTCGTCTCAAGATCATGCCGACCGTGTCGCGTCGGCTTGGTGCACCAGGCATATAGTGAGACGACATCGATACGCCGCTTCAGTCAAGAAGTCACCTCAGTCGAGACGTCGCGTCGCCTCAGTCGAGACGTCGCGTCGCCTCAGTCGAGACGTCACGTCGCCTCAGGCGAGACGTCGCGTCGCCCCAGTCGAGACGTCGTGTCGCCTCAGTTGAGACGTCGCGTCAAACTTGGCGACAATTTACGATGTAATAGGATAATATTTTATCGTCTTAGTTGCTGGGTCTGAGGACGCCGAGCAAGAAAGAATGATTCGTCGCTGGGCCCTTGGGCGCCGAGCGGTAAAATCGTCGCTGAGCCAAGGGCGTCGAGCGGAATTGTTCTAGAATCGTCGCTGGGCCTGTTGGCGCCGAGCGGGTGAAATCGTCGCTGAGCCAAGGGCGTCGAGCGGAAACGTTCGATTCTGAACATGATATTATTCATACGTACGTGTACGTACACAAAATGTGGTTTCGGAAGAAACCGAATATACAAAACAAATATAACACAGTGAAACTAAAAATACGTTTTAATTTTTTAACGTTATACTAAATTACTTGTAATTTCTGTGTTCTGCACTTTTCGTTATATCACTTAAGTGCGTGCACACTGGACGAATATTGAAAGCGTACTGAGGAACACGGCCGCCGCGCGCTGCCCACCAAAGGCACATCCCCACCAAGTTGAGTGCTAGACAAGGACAGGTATAGCCATGACGTCACATATTTACGTAGTGCTAGAGAGAGATGGACTATGTTGATGACGAATATTGGAACGTAGATCTCAACTGTGGTTCAAGCGTAGGCTCGAACACCTAAATCAATGATTTGGAAACATTATTTTATGGATGTGGCTTTGTCTTTAATTCTATATCTTTTATGGTATATCTGTAATATCTATTTATTTATTTTATTTTATTTATTTAGTACCACAATAGTTATATATGTTACATGAAGAAGAAAGATGGTTGTGTACAATATCGCTAGTTAGTTTCCGGCCATGCACTGGCTATAGCTCTGGTAACAAGATAATGGGTTTTCAATAGATCCAATCTATTTCTGCGAAACGCTATTCTACGCCACTGTTGTCTGCAAAGCAATCATTGCATTCACAATAATAAAGTATTTTGAATGCAATCTCTTATTTCCATTTCTGGGCAACATTTTCTTTATTATATTGGAAGCTGGTCAATTTATACTTGCGTACTTTCAATAGCTATTAATTTTATTTATATTAATTTATTTTTAGGATACTTTATATTGTGTTCAATATATTAAGACAAGAGTTGTTAAGCATAGTTTAGATGCCGAATGGGATTTTTGGACACAGTATATGCCAATATGACAGAGCTATGTTTTTTCAATATAGCTAAGCACTGAGACCTTTACAGTCTTCCCTAATAATTATGTAGGTAAAACAACAAATTGAGTAAACACTTGTTAATTGGCTGAGCCTTATATTAATTGACTTAATTTATACTTCGCTGCTGAAATGACATAGGTCTGGCACATTAACAGTTTGCTTACAGAGAGTTACACAATGTTATTTTGATGGAAGACAGTTTCAAAATATGGCTAGCTAATGTTCGAATACAAACGGGAAATGCTAATAACGTATGCAGGTAGGAATACGGGCGGAAGGCTGTCCGCGAGACGTGCTACGGACACGATGTAGCACGCAGTATATGTAACTATACTATATAACTGTAAACTTATAATACAGTTATTGTGCGAGGAGCATTATCAGCACTCGCAATGGTCGAAGCAAGCCCCGGAGACCTTGAAACAATGAGTTGTATGCCAAATTATTACTTATTATGCTAACATTCATATGTATGTACTTAAATTATAACCATATATTATCTCCGTCGTAAAAACCAACGCTGGTCTGCTAATGGCCATGGGTCTCCGATGATAGATTATTATTTAGCTATAATTTTGGAAAAATCAGGCTGTGGGCTATCATACTCGGTGTCTGAGTGCGTCTGATTATAGTTTCAAGAAATTTAAAATGTCACATGATTTACATAGAAACTGTCCATATGCCTGAGAGGTCTCTATAACGTTTTCTAGGTGTATGAAGCCTGCCTTCCCTTTGTTAGAGGAGGCCCGTGTTCAGTATAGTAAGCCAGCAACAGGTTGACATGTTAAGAGGTGCGTTTTATTAACAAGGGAACCACATGTTCTTTAGTTGCCAATTTGTACGACACGCTCCACTTGTAGAGTGGTGAGTGAAGTGCCGCTACTTTGCCGCAGGAGTCCCAGGGCGCCGAGTCGGAGCCCGAGCTGCCGCCCGCCGTGCCCGCGCCGCCCCCGCGCCCCACCGACGACAAGAGGCGAGGCTCCAGTGAGTGCCGGTTTATTGCTCTATTGACATTCTCGTATTTAATCGCCTAGCTCCGGGAAAATTCAGAATGCATTTAAACCCTACGCATTGTCACGACTTGTCGTTGCAACGCTGGTTGCTAAAGTTTATAAAAAACAATTTGCCTTCAACTCAGTAGAGTCATGCCGATTGAACGATAAAATGGCTGATCTCTGGCCTATCGGCTAGCATTTGAACTATCAGCTTTAAGTTATGTTTTCTACTATCGGTATAGCTCGAAATATTGTTAAGTAACCATTGCTTTCCTCAGATGACACTGACAGTCGCGAGCGAGACCGAAACCGCGACCGTGACCGCTCCCGTTCGGAGGATCAGCGTGACAAGCGGCGCGACCTCCACAAGCACTCCCGCGAGCGCTCGCGCGACCGCCGGCGCTCCCGCTCCCGCGAGCGCCGCTCTCCGCGCCGCGACGAGCGCTCGCGGAACCGCCCGCGCCGCGGCCTGCTGGGCGACCGCCCCGACGACCACCGCGTCGACACCAGGGTAACGTGCACTTTACTATTTTACACTGCAATGGTGCCCGGTTACTGAATCTCTGAGCTAATTGTCTTACTCTAAAATCAGTACTATACTTTACCATCAGAAACGTATAGATTGGTGCCAATTCTGTTGTATAAAATCTCTAAACTTAACTAATTTGACGTGTCTGTAAAAGTGCTATTACTTTCCTTGGGGAGTATTTCGAAAAGGATAGCACTGTTTTAGACGTGTAAAATCAGTTTAGAGATTTTACACAACAGAATTGGCACCACTGTCGTGCAGTTGAAGGATTTCATGCGGTCAACGGGCACCTGCAGTGGCATATATTCTGATTCCTGTCACATAACCAGAGAGAGATTGAAATAGGTAGAGCATATATAATCTAGTTTTTGTTTATTTTCGTAAAACGGCATGTTCATGTCTGAGTTTGTGTGCAGGGCGCGCCACAGCCGCCGCCGCTGCTGCGCCAGCCCCCGCCCGCTGGAGCGCGCGCGCCGGACGCCCGCGACGCCGTCTCGCCCAGGTATTGTGTTTGTGTGCAGGGCGCGCCACAGCCGCCGCCGCTGCTGCGCCAGCCCCCGCCCGCTGGAGCGCGCGCGCCGGACGCCCGCGACGCCGTCTCGCCCAGGTATTGTGTTTGTGTGCAGGGCGCGCCACAGCCGCCGCCGCTGCTGCGCCAGCCCCCGCCCGCTGGAGCGCGCGCGCCGGACGCCCGCGACGCCGTCTCGCCCAGGTATTGTGTTTGTGTGCAGGGCGCGCCACAGCCGCCGCCGCTGCTGCGCCAGCCCCCGCCCGCTGGAGCGCGCGCGCCGGACGCCCGCGACGCCGTCTCGCCCAGGTATTGTGTTTGTGTGCAGGGCGCGCCACAGCCGCCGCCGCTGCTGCGCCAGCCCCCGCCCGCTGGAGCGCGCGCGCCGGACGCCCGCGACGCCGTCTCGCCCAGGTATTGTGTTTGTGTGCAGGGCGCGCCACAGCCGCCGCCGCTGCTGCGCCAGCCCCCGCCCGCTGGAGCGCGCGCGCCGGACGCCCGCGACGCCGTCTCGCCCAGGTATTGTGTTTGTGTGCAGGGCGCGCCACAGCCGCCGCCGCTGCTGCGCCAGCCCCCGCCCGCTGGAGCGCGCGCGCCGGACGCCCGCGACGCCGTCTCGCCCAGGTATTGTGTTTGTGTGCAGGGCGCGCCACAGCCGCCGCCGCTGCTGCGCCAGCCCCCGCCCGCTGGAGCGCGCGCGCCGGACGCCCGCGACGCCGTCTCGCCCAGGTATTGTGTTTGTGTGCAGGGCGCGCCACAGCCGCCGCCGCTGCTGCGCCAGCCCCCGCCCGCTGGAGCGCGCGCGCCGGACGCCCGCGACGCCGTCTCGCCCAGGTATTGTGTTTGTGTGCAGGGCGCGCCACAGCCGCCGCCGCTGCTGCGCCAGCCCCCGCCCGCTGGAGCGCGCGCGCCGGACGCCCGCGACGCCGTCTCGCCCAGGTATTGTGTTTGTATTATATTTTGGCCGTAATTGTGTTCATATTCCACTGCGGTACTCGCAAACGGCATGACAGCTGCAACCGTGAAAGTGGGACGTACTTCCCTCGCTCTTGCGTTACATGCGACATTTTAAAAAGCTTCTGTATGTTCTACGGATGCGACCACACAAGCGTTATTCAGTTACATCGTCTCAAAGTTGCGTCTGTCATATCGTCTATGTCATAACATCTGGGCGCGTTCGACGCAGGTTCGTGGAGCAGCGCGACCGCCGCGACAGAGACAGGGAGCGCGAGCGCGACAGGGACCGGGACAACCGACCCAGCAGGCGCTCCGAGGAGAGGCGGTGAGTCTTCTCTCATATGGCTAAGAATGACGGACGAGTGCGACTTCAAGCTGCCCCTAGATTGTGTTACAAAAACGTATTCATCGTAATCGTAATCAAAATACAATTTTGCCCGCTGATTGATTCGCTGATTGACGTCAGCCAATCGGGGGGTAGAATTCGCAAACGATTACGATAACGATGAATACGTTTTTCTTACGCAATCGGCTCCCTAATGTGAAATGATACGTCCGCCTTTGTCATTTAGTTTATCTGCGGACTTTACATTGAAATGTCAAATGGCACACTGAACTACACTTTTCATCCTGAGACATGAATTCATAAGTATCATTATGTGCAGTAATGTCGCCGGCTAGTTTCAAATTATTTAGATACACAATAATTTACCGTGAGTAGCAATTGTACAGTGAGACTGGTTCCAGGTCGTCGGCGGGCAGCGTGTCGAGCGGCAGCGCGGGCTCGGCGCCCCGCGAGCGCGCGCGCGGCGCCGCCTTCCCGCCGCCCGCGCAGCCGCACCCGCACCCCCACCCCCACCCCCACCCCCACCCGCACCCGCACCCGCACCCGCACTCGCACCACGCCGGGTAAGTGCCCCGCTATTGCTAAATCATCAAAGCGAATAGACACCCGCGGGGCGAGACAAAGTCACTGTCGTTTGGCGTTAACGCTAGTCGACAAAAATGTATGGGACAAAACAAATGACTGTAGAAAAACCACGATAATAATTACTAAACACGCTGTGTTTGATACTGGCGGCTGTCAATTGTCAAGCGAAGTACGCTAAAGTTATCTACAAGGTCCGCGAGAACGCCAGCGAGCGTTCAAGTTGTCGTAGTTAATTATCAAAAACAGCGTGTTTAGTAATTATTATCGTGGTTTTTCTACCGTCATTTGTTTTATCCATACATTTTTGTCGACTAGCGTTAACGCCAAACGACTGTGACTTTGTCTAGCCCCGCCGTAGCTCTGGCTACATCTATACGTTATGGCTATGTTGTGACAGTTATTGTTAAACTTTGATCGGAGCTCAACAAACGATGCCTTTGACTCAGAGAAATGTTCTTTGTCTATCGTATTTGAAATTCGCATGTTATGTTATTCCAAAGAGGGATTTATTACAGTGTCTAAATGAGATTAAATGTTTGTGAAGATCGGTCTTAATGTACTTTTAAGTTTTAACCGCCGGCCGATACGGCCTTATCCTTATCTTTGCCTTTCCATGTATTTTGCCTTGAGGGAAATACCGCGGGGTAGTGTGCAAGAGTTTTCCAATTGGCACAGTTTTTAGCTGCTATGTTGTATGTTCAAGCGTATCCAGTGTGCAAGGTCACTATGATGAAGGCAGTGTTCCCCGCAGGCCGAGCGACCGGGAGGCGGGCGACTACAGGCCCTCCTCCTACAAAGTCAACAAGAAACTGGAGGCCATGGAGAAGATGGGTGAGTCAATTTTAATTGATTAAATTTCTCTTTTAATATAACGAATCGGGCGGTCAGGCCGTTGCTATGCTTGTGAACCATTCGGGTTCAAATTATAACTTCGAACTTCTATAAAAAGTTCTGATAAGAAAACTCAGGCTATGAGCATTCAAACAGTTTACGTAGACCTTTATCGTACCAGCAAACAGTAGCGCCATCTGTCAAAATTCAATAGGTGACTGCTGAGCGAACTACAGCGTGGCCGTACTATTGGCATCGATAAACTGGCGACATTTTTTGACGCCGTCCGCCCTGTCCAGGGTAGACGTCAATTTTAAAAAATCTTAATTTCTGAGTGAACTCCCTTAGGGTGATGTAGTCTCAATGTCGACAGTCGGTACTAGCGAGTTAAAGCGACGAGTTGTTGCGCAGGGCTGCAGATCAAGACGCCGGACGGGTCGATGGCGACGGCGCGGCAGCTGCGCGCCGCCACGCAGCCCGCGGGCGCGCCCTCGGGCTACGCGCTGCAGTCCAGCCGCGCGCTCGACCAGGTACGCGTCCTAAAGCGACGAGTTGTTGCGCAGGGCTGCAGATCAAGACGCCGGACGGGTCGATGGCGACGGCGCGGCAGCTGCGCGCCGCCACGCAGCCCGCGGGCGCGCCCTCGGGCTACGCGCTGCAGTCCAGCCGCGCGCTCGACCAGGTACGCGTCCTAAAGCGACGAGTTGTTGCGCAGGGCTGCAGATCAAGACGCCGGACGGGTCGATGGCGACGGCGCGGCAGCTGCGCGCCGCCACGCAGCCCGCGGGCGCGCCCTCGGGCTACGCGCTGCAGTCCAGCCGCGCGCTCGACCAGGTACGCGTCCTAAAGCGACGAGTTGTTGCGCAGGGCTGCAGATCAAGACGCCGGACGGGTCGATGGCGACGGCGCGGCAGCTGCGCGCCGCCACGCAGCCCGCGGGCGCGCCCTCGGGCTACGCGCTGCAGTCCAGCCGCGCGCTCGACCAGGTACGCGTCCTAAAGCGACGAGTTGTTGCGCAGGGCTGCAGATCAAGACGCCGGACGGGTCGATGGCGACGGCGCGGCAGCTGCGCGCCGCCACGCAGCCCGCGGGCGCGCCCTCGGGCTACGCGCTGCAGTCCAGCCGCGCGCTCGACCAGGTACGCGTCCTAAAGCGACGAGTTGTTGCGCAGGGCTGCAGATCAAGACGCCGGACGGGTCGATGGCGACGGCGCGGCAGCTGCGCGCCGCCACGCAGCCCGCGGGCGCGCCCTCGGGCTACGCGCTGCAGTCCAGCCGCGCGCTCGACCAGGTACGCGTCCTAAAGCGACGAGTTGTTGCGCAGGGCTGCAGATCAAGACGCCGGACGGGTCGATGGCGACGGCGCGGCAGCTGCGCGCCGCCACGCAGCCCGCGGGCGCGCCCTCGGGCTACGCGCTGCAGTCCAGCCGCGCGCTCGACCAGGTACGCGTCCTAAAGCGACGAGTTGTTGCGCAGGGCTGCAGATCAAGACGCCGGACGGGTCGATGGCGACGGCGCGGCAGCTGCGCGCCGCCACGCAGCCCGCGGGCGCGCCCTCGGGCTACGCGCTGCAGTCCAGCCGCGCGCTCGACCAGGTACGCGTCCTAAAGCGACGAGTTGTTGCGCAGGGCTGCAGATCAAGACGCCGGACGGGTCGATGGCGACGGCGCGGCAGCTGCGCGCCGCCACGCAGCCCGCGGGCGCGCCCTCGGGCTACGCGCTGCAGTCCAGCCGCGCGCTCGACCAGGTACGCGTCCTAAAGCGACGAGTTGTTGCGCAGGGCTGCAGATCAAGACGCCGGACGGGTCGATGGCGACGGCGCGGCAGCTGCGCGCCGCCACGCAGCCCGCGGGCGCGCCCTCGGGCTACGCGCTGCAGTCCAGCCGCGCGCTCGACCAGGTACGCGTCCTAAAACATCATGTGACGAGGATGGAAATTACGCTCGTACCTTCCTGTTATTTGTTATCAATTCATTGTGACTTCGACTGTCATTCCTGATAATAATTCTCTATAAATAAAGACAAATTTAAATATTATTGTGCTGATATTTGGTGCTAAAGAATTCCGATGATACAGGTAGCAATATCCGAATTCTATGATTGCAAGCCGGCTCGTGTCTGAGGAGCGTGCTCTGCTCTACGCTCAGAATGCGAGGGGTCAGTTTAAGCTCCTACACTAGTCGAGTGCAGATTGGCGTCATACACGCCTTTGGGAACATTATGTCACAAGGTTCGTGTCCGCAGGTGCAGAAGCGCAAGCTGCTGTGGGGCAACAAGGGCGCGGGCGCGGCGGAGGCGGAGGCCGCCAAGTGGACGGGCGCGCGGTTCGCGCAGGACTCGGACGGCAAGCAGGTGTCCAAGTTCATGAGGCTCATGGGCATCAAGGACCCGGGTATGTCGCTCCTTTCATTGTTACCGATGCCCGAACTCGACGCTTTTCATATCGAACCGTTTTAACGTATCACAAGAAACTACGAGCATATAAGAACAGGAGTAGTTTTTCATCACTTTAATCATGACTAATAATAATGGACTTCCACAGTTGAATACTAATAACCCAGCGGTTACATAATATCTTCTAAATTCAGCAATTACACAAATTCATTTCTCATTACGAGTGGAAATAAGCCAGAAATCGCAGCAGACCTTTGAGAGCATATAATTTCCTTCACTACTGAGCACTTTGTGATATTTTATTTACACCGTAGTACGTAACTTCGGAAAGTTAGAGCTGCATGCCCGCGATTCCAACGTGTGACCCCACTGATCTATTATTATACTAGTATGCTGAATCAAACATTCTATACAATTGACAGTTCATTTTTTGTGCCGATTTGAAGCACCCCCTTGAAGTTCCATGGTACTAAATTAAGATTTGTTGCTAGCGACTGTTGTTTTGAATATCATTTTATTTTAGTTCCCTGGACGCTCACGCCAGGTTACGTAACGATCGGCGCCAAAATGGCGAAAATCAAGTGTCTTCATTTTTACGTTGACAGTCTGAGGTCCAGCGTACTAGTATAATAGGTCAGCGTTGATCCCTTTATCACTAGCCTGAAGCGATGGGCTATGACTGCTTTAACGAGAGCGGTGCAGTAAAGTGTGCGGTGTCCACAGCGGCGATCAAGGCGGACGCGGTGGACGCGACGCAGGACCCCAACAAGAAGCAGGAGGAGCTGTTCCAGGCCATGCAGGCGCAGTACGAGGTGGCGCGCGCCACCACGCACACCATGCGCGGCGTGGGGCTCGGCTTCCAGCGCGGCAACTTCTAAGCGCCGCGCCGTGCTAGTGACACTAGTGGACCTTTGCGACCGACTGTACACTAAACACTGTGGACTCATACCTAGTTGTATTAAGTTTTATTGCGCAGACGATTATTTATAATGTTTAAGTGTTTAAAGAGATTCTCGACTAAGTGTGATATAGGAAATCTAAATTTTATATTTTACTACAGTTTGTTACAGTGAAATGTTTTGATTTATGTTTCCTGAATTTGTTTGTAAATAACTATTAGTAGGTATATTTTCTGCTGTAATACTTTTTGCATTTTAATCTAAAAGCACAGTTTGTTGGGAAAACTAGCTTTATCTCTTGTTTTGTGTGATATTAGTCCTCTCGAGAGTATATCTCAGCAAGAGTGGTGACTGACGGCTTTCGGCTTGGCTTTTACTTGTGTTAGCATACTTGTATATTATAAACAAGCAACAGTCACTACTTTTGTGATGTATAAATAAAGTACGATATGATATAGAGATCTCCGTCTTTTATTTATAACCCTCAAAACATATACTTACTCGATTACTAGACTGTAGCCAATTATAAATTCTGGTGAAAAATGAGAATATCTGGTTTTAGACTGATTAATTATTATTTATTTGATTCAGCAGGTCTGGAAATCTGGAATCAGTATTGTACCTACAGTAAATCACATCGTATATTTGCGGAAATGGCAGCACAATACCAACTATGGCAAACCGCAAATATCCTTTACATTGTGAGAGCTAATACAAGTGTTTAATTTATAACACTTTCTTTAATAAACGTGTGAAGATGATCCCGTTTTCCCCTTATTTTACTATGAGCCCTAAACCTACAAATAATTTTTGCTATGTACAATTATTTGCGAAAAACCAAATAAAATTTAAATTTGGCGGGCAAATTGGCAGTGATATTTAAAGCTTTTTTTGGCTTTGGGCTAATGCTATGGTGATGCCATATTCTTTGGTCATCTCAGATTGGAAGATTTTGATTGTTGACCTTAGACTACAACCATTCTTGCTAATGTCCTACGGCTTCGCCACAAACTATAACTTAACCGAGACTTAACCCGTCAGGGTCGACTCGAGGCCGCGGTACCTAATGAGTATTCTCGACCTAGTTCTTTGGTCGCATCTACTCCATTTTCTGAGTCTCAAACTATAACATATTCTGCGATTTGCTATGTAACTTTTTAATCTGTTGGGTTGTTTATCTGTGGTCAGTCATTTCGCAAATAGACATTTACACCTTTTTTTGAAAACTGTTTTAAATTAATCCTGTGATTGTAATAAACCAATAGAATTTTTATTTCAATTTTTCAAAACCAATAAAAGCCGTAAAAACGATTTTATAATTACGATTTTTAATTTTCGCGCGGAAACGGCTCGTGACGTCACTCCGTTAGTAACCATAGACTAGAGCTAGACAATCAACAGTAGTATAACCACAGATTAATGATACTGTATCTTGAGATCTTGAGTAAAACCAAAGAGTAAAACAAATGTCAAACGTCGGATGGTGATGTTCAGAATCCAGTAATAAAATCTTTAAAGTGGACTGAAAAGAAAAAATTAGATTTGTAGCAGACTCTGAACGAACGAACGAACACATAATCTATTTTATCTTTAGCGCAATCATAGATCGAACACAGACTTCTAACAGTACAAGAAACACTTGTTGATTAAAAGCTCCAAGTTTCGTGATCTGTGGCTCCAATACATTGGAAACAGGAAAAAAATAAAAATATTACAACTGTTAGAGCCCTGCAAAAGACGAAGTATAAAATGAGTTCTAAAGTTTATCATTGGTGTCTTGTGCCTGAATGCAAAAATACAAGTGTAAAAACGCCACAAACCTTAAACATGCATTTTTATATTTTTTCTTACATGATGTAAAATACCCTATTGTGGTCTGTGATGTACTCTGTGGCGATAATCTAGGTTGTGTAATACCCATTATTATTATTATTTATTATTATTTATTATTCTTACAGAAAATCTACAGCGTTACAGAAAGTAATAATTTATAGAGTACCTAGTAATTTGTATATGTGTACCACAGACCACAAAACTAGACGTGTACTGTCACGGTACTGTCGGTGTGACGTCACGTTATGGTGGATGGCGTTTTTGGACAGATAAAAAAAGACGATTTTTAAAATGGAATTATAAAATTCACATTGCAATTTTATGAATAAATAGTGACGTTTCCAGTTTACTTTTTTCAAAATCTATCTTAAACATGCATTTTTATATTTTTTCTTACATGATGTAAACTTGTCTATTATTTAAAGCTATCAATTTTAATTCATGTGACTGGCAACATTTCAGTATAATGTCAAAGTTGTAGCTGCGGGATTTACCGATTCTAAAACGAATTTACAATAAAATAAAACAAAACACTTCTCCTTGATAATAATTAGATATCGCTTTTTATTTGATACCGCAAGTGTCGGCGCCAATGCACAGCGGAAGTTCGAACAACAGTGTGGCTACGATAACGCCTTGCAAGCACTTGCAGTACTGTTGCAAGACTTGTGAAAAACACTTGAATTGTTTGAATCGTATTTCCTGGTGAAGCATGGACGAGGGCGAGACGAGGACCTGCGGGAACTGGTGAGTGGTGCTACGCCGGCGCGGATCGCGGCACGATGTTGTGTCAATAATTGCGCTATTTTTAGATACATGCGATGAGAGTTTATTTTTGGATAAATGGAGCAAATTACATGTGTAGGACGCTGCTCGAGCGGTTGTTTACCTCTTCATCAAATTATTGTGCTATTATTCTCTTCCCCTTTCCGTTATATTGCGCAATTTTCTTGGTCCTGTATCATTCCCAAATATATAATTTGGTCTACCCTCATTAGATTCAACATCTATATTTCATTCCAAGCTGTATTATTATCAGTTTAATATAAACTATAAGCTTTTATTTTGAATGGAATAGATGCACCAAATAGTTATACAACTGCAAAGTTTTGGCACTGCGTTAAACAGGGTCAAAAGTCCAAGGCGTTTGATTCATGCAGTTAATGCTGACAAAAGTGTTACTCAATGAACTGTTGACCTTATTAGTTTAGCTGCAACTCTCACTGCTCTGTAGTAAAGAGGCTTGCAGAAGGAACTTACAATGCAATAGAAGGATGTTACAGTATTTAGCAATTGTAGCTCAAAATTATTGATTTTAAATTTGTTTTTGTTGGGTGGTAATGATTACGATGGAATGAAGTTTAATTAAAAAGTTGTATTGATTATTGCAAGAACATGATTCCTTTTCACTGGTGATAAATATAGGACTCTCCTTGCAAAGTTCTTCTGGGTAGCTACATGTCCTTGTGCATGGCCTCTCTATGATGAATAAATAAAATAAATACATCTGCAGCGACTGTTAATTATACTGTAAAACAGTATCGTATTACTGTGTTTCCTTTTGTATGGCACTGGGAACCAATATGATTACAGGGCAAAATGATACTTAACAACTGATGTCTTCGGATGATCAGCAAAGGTATCACTTAACATCAGGTTAATTTTGCTCTTCTCATTATTTTTCATTATGTAAAAAAAATGGTAACAACGTCTTGATGCTGCCACACCACCTACTATCTGCAGGATACCCAACTTTTTGCCAGCTTGCGCAGTGCTTTCATGTATTCACCACTCATTTCTGCTTAGCAAGCGTGAGATCCCGGTGGTGAACTTCACGACGCACGCGGTGCACTGCGCGCGCAACATCCGAGTGTGCCCCGCGTGCAAGGAGCCCGTGCCCGCCGCCGACCTGCCCGCCCACCATGACAAGATGCACAAGCTATGTGAGCATCACGATTGCATCATTTTTTTTTTTTGAAATAGAAATAGAAATAGAAATATCATTTATTTGCACAAAACACGTATAGGGTTATTACAATATTCGGTACATAATGTCTCAGTGCTTCGCCAATTTACAGGCATGCAAATATTAAAATAGTTTTAACAATATAAGTCAATATGATTAGTAGTAATTAATCCATAGTTATCAGATACATCCACCAAAAATTCAAAGTTACATAGTATAAAATGTCTAATCTAATAATAAAATATGTCTTGCAATTTTAATAATTATTGATTTCATTCTAGTACTTATTGTCTAAATTAATTAAATTATGGTATTTATAATCATATGTCTATAACAGTCATAAATCATAAGTAGAAAAAAAAAAACAATACTCACATAAAAGGAAAAGAAACCAAATTCTGAATAATAATAAGTTCCTTTAAGTTTAATACAAGTACCTACATTGATATATTTAGATAAGCTTGCTTTATTTACACTTCTTATTTTGCATAAATTCCTCCACTGAGTAGAATACTTTATCTGTAAGCCATTCTTTAAGTTTATTTTTGAATTTATTACGTGGCAATGTTGTAATCGTTCGGGGAATTGCATTAAATATTTTAACGCACATTGCACTACAATTTTTTAAGTACATGGCCGTCCTTGGCACTTTATTAAATAATAATCGGTCCGGGTTTCTCGCATTTCGAGGTAACCGATCCGCCGCCTTTTTGAACAAATGTGGGTTCGATTTTACGAAAATTGCTCATCATCATTCATCATTGTGACTAAAACTGAACACATGGATATTATACTAGGCAGCATGCCAAAATCAAATATAAGGCAAATTCATTCTAAAATAAAAATTCACAAAATCATTGATTTTCAGATAATAAAATGATAAAATGGTAAATATGTACTTGCTAATGTTTATGTTGTAAATAAGGTATTGTTCTCACCATCTTATTGCCATGAGCCTGCAGTCAGGTTACAAATTGTAAAAAATCCAATTAGAATCTCGACAAAAGCTCAACTGGCTCCCTATCCGCCGTCGCCGGGATCTGCATGTTCTTTCTCTACTGTACTGTGTATTATATGATCCTAGAACCCCTCCTTACCTCAAGGAGAAATTCAAATTTCTTGGGGAACATTCAGACCTCAGAACCTGTCGTACCTTGACACTTAAAATGCCATTCCATAAAACAAAGATGTTCCAAAAATCCTTCACCGTACAGGCAACTCTTTTATGGAATGCACTCCCCCTCGAGATACGACAGTCTAAATCTTTGTACATTTTCAAGAATGCGGTCAAAGATCACTATTTGAGTACATAGTTGATGCAAATGATGACTGTTATTTATTCATATTATCTTGTCCTTATTAGTGGACATTATATTATTATATTGTATATATTAGTTTATAGTTTGATGATTATGTATTGAATATCTTTGTTTATTTGTTTAACCTAGTTTATGTATTAGTTTGTAGCTATTTGTATGTATATAGTTTATAAATCTACACCACCTGCAAAATCTAGTTCCTTTGTTTTCCTTTTCTCAAGGTTGCCTGGCAGAGATCGCTGCTAAGCGATAAGGCCGCCTTTTGTGCCTTAAATTAGTTTATTATGTATTTCTGTTTTTGTACAATTTCTTGTGCGTGCAAATAAAGTGTATTTATTTATTTATTTATTTATTTAATCTGGCAAGCAGGGATTCATCTTCATTCATCCATTCATGCATTCTGCTGTATAAAGTAAACACATTATCAGAGGAATAAATGCTAGGAAGTAAATATAAATTCTCAGTGTATCTTCTCCCCCTTTCTTACTCTTCAAGTTTTGGTGTTTTGCTTCACAGTGCCGTGCCGGCAGTGCGGCGAGAGCGTGTGCGGCACCGACCTGGAGGATCACGTGCGAGACTCCTGTGCGCACACCATGAAGTCTTGCCGGTTAGACATTTCTTATACCCTCTGTTTTATAGTTCCTAAAACTCCAAACTAAGTGTTATCATGGCTAATGTATTAATAGTAAAATAAAGATATCAAAATAGCAGGGTGCTGAATTTGAACAGCATAATATGCTTGTGCAAAGACCAATTAGACAGACTTTCAGTGGGATGATTCGACTTCTTCCTGGATATTTTCTGTACTTGGAATTTTCGTCCATTGCACATGGGATGTTGTTAAATAGAACAAACACATTACACCAGTAAGGCTACTAAAAGAGAAGGGATGTACTAGTTGGTGTTGGTGGTTGTCTGAACCCTTGGTGTGGCAGGTTCTGTGCGCTGGAGCTACGGCGCGGGGAGCTGCCGCCGCACGAGCGCTACTGCGGCGCGCGCACGGAGCGCTGCGAGGAGTGCGGCGAGTGGGTCATGCACAAGTACCGCCAGCTGCACCTCGACTCCAACCACGGGTTCATCCGCCTCGACGAGGGTGTGTCGTCCCCTGTTGGCAGGTTCTGTGCGCTGGAGCTGCGGCGCGGGGAGCTGCCGCCGCACGAGCGCTACTGCGGCGCGCGCACGGAGCGCTGCGAGGAGTGCGGCGAGTGGGTCATGCACAAGTACCGCCAGCTGCACCTCGACTCCAACCACGGGTTCATCCGCCTCGACGAGGGTGTGTCGTCCCCTGTTGGCAGGTTCTGTGCGCTGGAGCTGCGGCGCGGGGAGCTGCCGCCGCACGAGCGCTACTGCGGCGCGCGCACGGAGCGCTGCGAGGAGTGCGGCGAGTGGGTCATGCACAAGTACCGCCAGCTGCACCTCGACTCCAACCACGGGTTCATCCGCCTCGACGAGGGTGTGTCGTCCCCTGTTGGCAGGTTCTGTGCGCTGGAGCTGCGGCGCGGGGAGCTGCCGCCGCACGAGCGCTACTGCGGCGCGCGCACGGAGCGCTGCGAGGAGTGCGGCGAGTGGGTCATGCACAAGTACCGCCAGCTGCACCTCGACTCCAACCACGGGTTCATCCGCCTCGACGAGGGTGTGTCGTCCCCTGTTGGCAGGTTCTGTGCGCTGGAGCTGCGGCGCGGGGAGCTGCCGCCGCACGAGCGCTACTGCGGCGCGCGCACGGAGCGCTGCGAGGAGTGCGGCGAGTGGGTCATGCACAAGTACCGCCAGCTGCACCTCGACTCCAACCACGGGTTCATCCGCCTCGACGAGGGTGTGTCGTCCCCTGTTGGCAGGTTCTGTGCGCTGGAGCTGCGGCGCGGGGAGCTGCCGCCGCACGAGCGCTACTGCGGCGCGCGCACGGAGCGCTGCGAGGAGTGCGGCGAGTGGGTCATGCACAAGTACCGCCAGCTGCACCTCGACTCCAACCACGGGTTCATCCGCCTCGACGAGGGTGTGTCGTCCCCTGTTGGCAGGTTCTGTGCGCTGGAGCTGCGGCGCGGGGAGCTGCCGCCGCACGAGCGCTACTGCGGCGCGCGCACGGAGCGCTGCGAGGAGTGCGGCGAGTGGGTCATGCACAAGTACCGCCAGCTGCACCTCGACTCCAACCACGGGTTCATCCGCCTCGACGAGGGTGTGTCGTCCCCTGTTGGCAGGTTCTGTGCGCTGGAGCTGCGGCGCGGGGAGCTGCCGCCGCACGAGCGCTACTGCGGCGCGCGCACGGAGCGCTGCGAGGAGTGCGGCGAGTGGGTCATGCACAAGTACCGCCAGCTGCACCTCGACTCCAACCACGGGTTCATCCGCCTCGACGAGGGTGTGTCGTCCCCTGTTGGCAGGTTCTGTGCGCTGGAGCTGCGGCGCGGGGAGCTGCCGCCGCACGAGCGCTACTGCGGCGCGCGCACGGAGCGCTGCGAGGAGTGCGGCGAGTGGGTCATGCACAAGTACCGCCAGCTGCACCTCGACTCCAACCACGGGTTCATCCGCCTCGACGAGGGTGTGTCGTCCCCTGTTGGCAGGTTCTGTGCGCTGGAGCTGCGGCGCGGGGAGCTGCCGCCGCACGAGCGCTACTGCGGCGCGCGCACGGAGCGCTGCGAGGAGTGCGGCGAGTGGGTCATGCACAAGTACCGCCAGCTGCACCTCGACTCCAACCACGGGTTCATCCGCCTCGACGAGGGTGTGTCGTCCCCTGTTGGCAGGTTCTGTGCGCTGGAGCTGCGGCGCGGGGAGCTGCCGCCGCACGAGCGCTACTGCGGCGCGCGCACGGAGCGCTGCGAGGAGTGCGGCGAGTGGGTCATGCACAAGTACCGCCAGCTGCACCTCGACTCCAACCACGGGTTCATCCGCCTCGACGAGGGTGTGTCGTCCCCTGTTGGCAGGTTCTGTGCGCTGGAGCTGCGGCGCGGGGAGCTGCCGCCGCACGAGCGCTACTGCGGCGCGCGCACGGAGCGCTGCGAGGAGTGCGGCGAGTGGGTCATGCACAAGTACCGCCAGCTGCACCTCGACTCCAACCACGGGTTCATCCGCCTCGACGAGGGTGTGTCGTCCCCTGTTGGCAGGTTCTGTGCGCTGGAGCTGCGGCGCGGGGAGCTGCCGCCGCACGAGCGCTACTGCGGCGCGCGCACGGAGCGCTGCGAGGAGTGCGGCGAGTGGGTCATGCACAAGTACCGCCAGCTGCACCTCGACTCCAACCACGGGTTCATCCGCCTCGACGAGGGTGTGTCGTCCACTGCTCAGTTCACCTCTGGCGTTCTTGTATTTTACACTCACCACATAAAACATCCAGTTACTCCAGCAGACATTTTCATTTTTAGTAATTCAAAATAACCTTGACGGTTATCAAATCAAATCATAACTTTTTTATTTACTTAGAGGCAAGTTATGATGAATCAGTGAGATGTATTGTGATTCATGGTGATAAATATTGGATGGCCAAGTTTAAAATTTTTCTGATGCACTGAAAAGAAACCCACAAAAAAGTCATGGACACTTTTAATGATGTTTGTAATTTATTATTTAAATTAATATTTTACTTTTACGTTGCAGATCCTGTGCCAACTGAAAACGCCATCAAAGCGACAAACATGCCAAAACCTTTGAATGTGCCAAAACTATTGTCTTCCTACAAACCTGATCTCAACCCTTCTCGAAACTCCTCTCACGTACTGAATGCGTCCAATGGATACACAAGTAATTGCCATAAACCACAAAACGCTCCCAGTACATCCAGATCTCAAGCCAACACTGCAGCTTCTTCTCTCGATACTTACAAACCTTCAAACTTAATGTCAAATTCTGGTAATATGTCGCAATCCTTAGCGAATGGTCCAATATCCAACATAGTAGATAGCAAAATATCAAATTTGTCTGGAGCTGAAATGGATGAATCGCTCAGTGGAAGAAGTGTGGACGTGAACGTCGGGCCAGCTCCGTCGAGCGGTACCGGCGAGGGGTCCCGGGGCGGCGGCGCGGTGCCGCGTGCTAAGCGCAGCAACCACCAGCCACAGCTCAACTCGTGCGCGGCGCCGCCCGACAAGGTCAACAAGGACTTGTGGTGAGTGCCTACTATGAGCCCTTATTTTGCAAGGTTGTAGCCTACTCGATGAGTCCCTTTACAATTTTTTTTTTTTTATTTCAGTTGCTTCATGTACATGCTTACGATTTCTGCTAGTATTATAACACTTAGTAATATGACGCTTAATAAAATAATGCACTGCCGGATATGACTCGCGGAATAAATTCAGTTACTTTTAGTAAACTTAAAGTACTTGTAGTACTTTGGCCAAATTATAAAAATAGTTCGGACACGTTCAGCAGATGTCATAACAATGTGATATTGTTTACGCACTATCATTACATCAAGTTCAAGGCGAAATAACAAAGACTAGGTTTGTGACAAAGTTACAATGGTCAATGGTCGTATAGAACGACCGTTCGCCCTCCACTTTCCCATGATCCCTCCCGTTGTAGATCCGTGGACCGTAATATGGTAGGTCACTCGCTCACTGTCTGCGGTTTTATCGAGAGGGATGCGAGTACAGAATACAGAGCGACCGTCGTATCGGCAGGGCTTCGCGCGGCGCGGTGAAGAAGCGGCCCGCGCCGCAGCCGCCGGCCCGCGCGCCGCCGTCCGACCCGCGCCGCGAGCGCGTGCTGAGCGGCGCGCTGCAGCGGCAGCAGCGCGAGGAGCGGCAGAGGCGCGAGCAGACGGCGCGCAACCTCGCCAACGGTGAGCGGCCCGCGTGCTCTACATACTGCGCCGACCCGCGCCGCGAGCGCGTGCTGAGCGGCGCGCTGCAGCGGCAGCAGCACGAGGAGCGGCAGAGGCGCGAGCAGACGGCGCGCAACCTCGCCAACGGTGAGCGGCCCGCGTGCTCTACATACTGCGCCGACCCGCGCCGCGAGCGCGTGCTGAGCGGCGCGCTGCAGCGGCAGCAGCACGAGGAGCGGCAGAGGCGCGAGCAGACGGCGCGCAACCTCGCCAACGGTGAGCGGCCCGCGTGCTCTACATACTGCGCCGACCCGCGCCGCGAGCGCGTGCTGAGCGGCGCGCTGCAGCGGCAGCAGCACGAGGAGCGGCAGAGGCGCGAGCAGACGGCGCGCAACCTCGCCAACGGTGAGCGGCCCGCGTGCTCTACATACTGCGCCGACCCGCGCCGCGAGCGCGTGCTGAGCGGCGCGCTGCAGCGGCAGCAGCACGAGGAGCGGCAGAGGCGCGAGCAGACGGCGCGCAACCTCGCCAACGGTGAGCGGCCCGCGTGCTCTACATACTGCGCCGACCCGCGCCGCGAGCGCGTGCTGAGCGGCGCGCTGCAGCGGCAGCAGCACGAGGAGCGGCAGAGGCGCGAGCAGACGGCGCGCAACCTCGCCAACGGTGAGCGGCCCGCGTGCTCTACATACTGCGCCGACCCGCGCCGCGAGCGCGTGCTGAGCGGCGCGCTGCAGCGGCAGCAGCACGAGGAGCGGCAGAGGCGCAAGCAGACGGCGCGCAACCTCGCCAACGGTGAGCGGCCCGCGTGCTCTACATACTGCGCCGACCCGCGCCGCGAGCGCGTGCTGAGCGGCGCGCTGCAGCGGCAGCAGCACGAGGAGCGGCAGAGGCGCGAGCAGACGGCGCGCAACCTCGCCAACGGTGAGCGGCCCGCGTGCTCTACATACTGCGCCGACCCGCGCCGCGAGCGCGTGCTGAGCGGCGCGCTGCAGCGGCAGCAGCACGAGGAGCGGCAGAGGCGCGAGCAGACGGCGCGCAACCTCGCCAACGGTGAGCGGCCCGCGTGCTCTACATACTGCGCCGACCCGCGCCGCGAGCGCGTGCTGAGCGGCGCGCTGCAGCGGCAGCAGCACGAGGAGCGGCAGAGGCGCGAGCAGACGGCGCGCAACCTCGCCAACGGTGAGCGGCCCGCGTGCTCTACATACTGCGCCGACCCGCGCCGCGAGCGCGTGCTGAGCGGCGCGCTGCAGCGGCAGCAGCACGAGGAGCGGCAGAGGCGCGAGCAGACGGCGCGCAACCTCGCCAACGGTGAGCGGCCCGCGTGCTCTACATACTGCGCCGACCCGCGCCGCGAGCGCGTGCTGAGCGGCGCGCTGCAGCGGCAGCAGCACGAGGAGCGGCAGAGGCGCGAGCAGACGGCGCGCAACCTCGCCAACGGTGAGCGGCCCGCGTGCTCTACATACTGCGCCGACCCGCGCCGCGAGCGCGTGCTGAGCGGCGCGCTGCAGCGGCAGCAGCACGAGGAGCGGCAGAGGCGCGAGCAGACGGCGCGCAACCTCGCCAACGGTGAGCGGCCCGCGTGCTCTACATACTGCGCCGACCCGCGCCGCGAGCGCGTGCTGAGCGACGCGCTGCAGCGGCAGCAGCACGAGGAGCGGCAGAGGCGCGAGCAGACGGCGCGCAACCTCGCCAACGGTGAGCGGCCCGCGTGCTCTACATACTGCGCCGACCCGCGCCGCGAGCGCGTGCTGAGCGGCGCGCTGCAGCGGCAGCAGCACGAGGAGCGGCAGAGGCGCGAGCAGACGGCGCGCAACCTCGCCAACGGTGAGCGGCCCGCGTGCTCTACATACTGCGCCGACCCGCGCCGCGAGCGCGTGCTGAGCGGCGCGCTGCAGCGGCAGCAGCACGAGGAGCGGCAGAGGCGCGAGCAGACGGCGCGCAACCTCGCCAACGGTGAGCGGCCCGCGTGCTCTACATACTGCGCCGACCCGCGCCGCGAGCGCGTGCTGAGCGGCGCGCTGCAGCGGCAGCAGCACGAGGAGCGGCAGAGGCGCGAGCAGACGGCGCGCAACCTCGCCAACGGTGGGCGGCCCGCGTGCTCTACATACTGCGCCGACCCTCCACCTTCCCATGGCCCCACGGCCCTCACGGACTCTTGGGCCGAAACGCGGGAGGACACCCGAGCGGTACTTGCTCTCGGCGCTTTTCCCAGTTCGGGTGCGTTCTTGAGCTCCCTACAAGTTATTTATCTCTGTCTCCTTGTCCCTTATGTCACTCTCCCCTTTCTGGGGCAGACTCTACTATGACGCACTTCCGCCGCCGCTCCCAGCCTCTTCGTCTTCTCCCGACGAGCTCCGGTTCGATGCGCTGCTACTCGTCGAGAGCTCCTCCTCGGCCTCCCGTCGTCTCCTCCTTCGTTGCCGCACATCCGAGCCGCTCCGCCTCCTGTGCCACGCGTGCGCGAACTCCCTCTACACGCCCTGCCCTGCTCTACATACTGCGCCGACCCGCGCCGCGACCGCGTGCTGAGCGGCGCGCTGCAGCGGCAGCAGCACGAGGAGCGGCAGAGGCGCGAGCAGACGGCGCGCAACCTCGCCAACGGTGAGCGGCCCGCGTGCTCTACATACTGCGCCGACCCGCGCCGCGAGCGCGTGCTGAGCGGCGCGCTGCAGCGGCAGCAGCACGAGGAGCGGCAGAGGCGCGAGCAGACGGCGCGCAACCTCGCCAACGGTGAGCGGCCCGCGTGCTCTACATACTGCGCCGACCCGCGCCGCGAGCGCGTGCTGAGCGGCGCGCTGCAGCGGCAGCAGCACGAGGAGCGGCAGAGGCGCGAGCAGACGGCGCGCAACCTCGCCAACGGTGAGCGGCCCGCGTGCTCTACATACTGCGCCGACCCGCGCCGCGAGCGCGTGCTGAGCGGCGCGCTGCAGCGGCAGCAGCACGAGGAGCGGCAGAGGCGCGAGCAGACGGCGCGCAACCTCGCCAACGGTGAGCGGCCCGCGTGCTCTACATACTGCGCCGACCCGCGCCGCGAGCGCGTGCTGAGCGGCGCGCTGCAGCGGCAGCAGCACGAGGAGCGGCAGAGGCGCGAGCAGACGGCGCGCAACCTCGCCAACGGTGAGCGGCCCGCGTGCTCTACATACTGCGCCGACCCGCGCCGCGAGCGCGTGCTGAGCGGCGCGCTGCAGCGGCAGCAGCACGAGGAGCGGCAGAGGCGCGAGCAGACGGCGCGCAACCTCGCCAACGGTGAGCGGCCCGCGTGCTCTACATACTGCGCCGACCCGCGCCGCGAGCGCGTGCTGAGCGACGCGCTGCAGCGGCAGCAGCACGAGGAGCGGCAGAGGCGCGAGCAGACGGCGCGCAACCTCGCCAACGGTGAGCGGCCCGCGTGCTCTACATACTGCGCCGACCCGCGCGCTCTACATACTGCGCCGACCCGCGCCGCGAGCGCGTGCTGAGCGGCGCGCTGCAGCGGCAGCAGCACGAGGAGCGGCAGAGGCGCGAGCAGACGGCGCGCAACCTCGCCAACGGTGAGCGGCCCGCGTGCTCTACATACTGCGCCGACCCGCGCCGCGAGCGCGTGCTGAGCGGCGCGCTGCAGCGGCAGCAGCACGAGGAGCGGCAGAGGCGCGAGCAGACGGCGCGCAACCTCGCCAACGGTGAGCGGCCCGCGTGCTCTACATACTGCGCCGACCCGCGCCGCGAGCGCGTGCTGAGCGGCGCGCTGCAGCGGCAGCAGCACGAGGAGCGGCAGAGGCGCGAGCAGACGGCGCGCAACCTCGCCAACGGTGGGCGGCCCGCGTGCTCTACATACTGCGCCGACCCTCCACCTTCCCATGGCCCCACGGCCCTCACGGACTCTTGGGCCGAAACGCGGGAGGACACCCGAGCGGTACTTGCTCTCGGCGCTTTTCCCAGTTCGGGTGCGTTCTTGAGCTCCCTACAAGTTATTTATCTCTGTCTCCTTGTCCCTTATGTCACTCTCCCCTTTCTGGGGCAGACTCTACTATGACGCACTTCCGCCGCCGCTCCCAGCCTCTTCGTCTTCTCCCGACGAGCTCCGGTTCGATGCGCTGCTACTCGTCGTGAGCTCCTCCTCGGCCTCCCGTCGTCTCCTCCTTCGTTGCCGCACATCCGAGCCGCTCCGCCTCCTGTGCCACGCGTGCGCGAACTCCCTCTACACGCCCTGCCCTGCTCTACATACTGCGCCGACCCGCGCCGCGACCGCGTGCTGAGCGGCGCGCTGCAGCGGCAGCAGCACGAGGAGCGGCAGAGGCGCGAGCAGACGGCGCGCAACCTCGCCAACGGTGAGCGGCCCGCGTGCTCTACATACTGCGCCGACCCGCGCCGCGAGCGCGTGCTGAGCGGCGCGCTGCAGCGGCAGCAGCACGAGGAGCGGCAGAGGCGCGAGCAGACGGCGCGCAACCTCGCCAACGGTGAGCGGCCCGCGTGCTCTACATACTGCGCCGACCCGCGCCGCGAGCGCGTGCTGAGCGGCGCGCTGCAGCGGCAGCAGCACGAGGAGCGGCAGAGGCGCGAGCAAACGGCGCGCAACCTCGCCAACGGTGAGCGGCCCGCGTGCTCTACATACTGCGCCGACCCGCGCCGCGAGCGCGTGCTGAGCGGCGCGCTGCAGCGGCAGCAGCACGAGGAGCGGCAGAGGCGCGAGCAGACGGCGCGCAACCTCGCCAACGGTGAGCGGCCCGCGTGCTCTACATACTGCGCCGACCCGCGCCGCGAGCGCGTGCTGAGCGGCGCGCTGCAGCGGCAGCAGCACGAGGAGCGGCAGAGGCGCGAGCAGACGGCGCGCAACCTCGCCAACGGTGAGCCCGCGTGCTCTACATACTGCACACTCATTTTCGAGTCCAGTCAATTTAGACATTTGAAGTTACATAAATTTCCACCAAGCTAAAATCGGTAGGATTGTTTAAAATATTATTAAAAATAAAATTTGAAAGTTCCCCATATTTCCCCTGTAAGGAAAAAATTTTATTCAAGGTCAAAAGTCAAAAAAATGAGTTTCAGCAAAACGGTAAGTTTTATCATAAAAATACCTCTGACAAAAATTGTACAGTCTGTCAAAAAAGTCATGAAAAAAAAAAGAGTTGAAAATTAATTATAAAAGCCAGAGTAAAATACATTTTTAGTGGATAATCAAATATGTAATTAAATACTATACCTGATTCTTTTTAATATTCTGTATTTACATATTTTTTAATCAGTCATATGCGGCAGAGAAAAATCATTGTTACCGTGAATTTATTTCATGACTTTCTTGACAGACTGTAGATCATAAAATTATCTACAAAAAAAATATTTATACTTTATTTTCTACGAGCCACCGTTTTGGAGATATAACGATTCAAAAAGTTGTAAAAGATACGCACACGTTTCCTCGCCATCCCGCTGGAAAAACCACGTTTCGCGCCGGAAAAACTGCTGAACTCGATTTTTTGCAACTGCAAAAAGGGATGCAGTGCTAAATGTGGTTGCAAAAAAGTCAGACCGTTCCGTTCTCCGGCATGTACACATTGTCAAGGCCGGTTGTGCTCTAATATTGAATCACCAACAGTAGAGGATCCGTTTGATTCCAACCAGGCAACATGCGATACATCGCTATTAACGCAGTTTACATGCACTCAGGATGAAGATGAAGGAGAACAAGACGAACAAGAACAAGAAGATCAAGAAGAAGAATTTGAAAGTTGAACGGCTCAAACGATTAAATTTCAATACTTTTTTTTTAACTGAAATTGCTTTTATCTTTTCAATCTCTGCTAATATCCATTATTTTTCAATAGTTTCAAATTAAACAGGATCAAAACTGACCCGTGGAATAGGAATACTGGGGAAACCACGTTAAAAAACCTCATAGGTGGCAAGGAAACGTGTGCATATTATGACGATTACAATTTTTACAACTTTTTGAATTGTTATATCTAAAAAACGGTTGCTCGTAGAAAAAAAATATTAATAAATTTTTTGTAGATAATTTCATGATTTACAATTTTTGTCTGAAATATTTTTATGATAAAACTTACTGTTTTGCTGAAAATCGCGAAAAACTCATTTTTTTGACCTTTGACCTTGAATAAATTTTTTCCTTATAGGGGAAATATGGGGAACTTTCAAATTTTATTTTTAATGATATTTTAAACAATCTTACCGATTTTCAGCTTGGTGGGAATTTATGTAACCTTACTCTTATTTTTTGGTTTAACTTGACTGGACTATTCGTATTCATATGCAACTGTCGATTGCCGTTCAATCTTAACCCATAAAATAGAAAGAAAACGGGCAGGTTCAATATCTAAGTTATTTAAAGAATGTGCTCTCACAAATTCTCGTATTCATTTACAGTGTTTTTTGAATAAGTCAGTTAGTGGAGTCATCGACTGAGTAATAACTTCGTAGTTCGTACACTTCACCATTGTAAAAGAATAGTTTAATGTGTTTGTTAAGATAGCTGTTGTATACACGTTAGCTTCCTGATAAATACGTTTTGCAGTGTTGATACAAAACGGAACGTGCGCAGGTCTGCCGCCCGTGCTGAGCGCGGCCGCCAAGCTGGACAAGCTGCGCAAGATGGACGCGCTGCACGCACGCCGCGACGAGCCGGACACCTCGCGAGTGCTGCGGGGCCGCGTGTGGGGCGCGGAGCAGCCGGAGGTGGAGCGGCGGCGGCGCGAGCTGCGGGACGCGCAGCCCATGTCGCACGCGGAGTTCATGCGGCGCTTCGACGAGCTGCGCGCGCGCGACGAGCCCGCGCCCGCGCCCGCGCCGCCCGCACAGCGCGACGACCGCTTCAGCCAGATCAAGAGCTCGCTGCGGGAGCTGAGGAGGGGCCTCAACGAGGTGACGGACTCGTGGCATTGTTTCATTCCTTTCTTGACCCGTGTGTGGGCGTGTCGCTTCTTATTTTACAGTTCGATATAATATTATATTATATTGTGTTAGTTGAACATGTTCGATCGTCTGTCGCAGGTCACGGCGCCGTACAACATCAACGGCGGCGGCACCGGCGATTTGAATCACAAGTAAGTCTCACTTCACTCACATCAAGATGAACCTCTATATAATAATGACACTCATTCTTGTAAATGTAAAGTAACAAATACACAAACTTGGGAACTATTGTAATCACAGACCACCCAGCTTCGCTCAGTGTTATCTTCATTCTAAAGTCCTTTCTAATCGGATGCCTATATCATAATACCTGCATGATAAATGTAACTAAATCAGTCAATCACGCAACTTTTCCATTCGAAATTCTTCTCTTCCTCCTAGTTCTTCTTCTCTACAGTTATTTGCCGAATCACCCCAGGCCAGTTGCTCAACCCTAAATAATCCCCTTCCCATTGAAAATGTTACGTCAATAAAATATCTTGGGATAGTAATTGACAATAACCTTACGTTTAAAAAGTACATAGAACATTTGTCAAATAGACTTCGTAAACTCATGTACGTCTTTAAAAATTTGCGTCACTCAGCCGAACCTGAAGTTATGAAAATGGTCTATCTAGCTTTATGTCAATCTATTCTCAACTATTGCATTTCCGTGTGGGGAGGCGCGGCAAAAACTCATCTGATTCAAGTTGAACGGGCACAAAGAGCTGTCTTGAAAGTGAGTTGTTTCAAACCCCGGTTGTATCCAACTGATATGCTGTATCAGTATTGTCAAGTGCTAACTGTCCGCAAACTTTTTATTCTGGCATCAACACTAAAACAACACTCGCTCACGGACTTAAATACTGAATTCTCCTCTCGTAGGCCCCAAATAGTTAATCTAAGTAAATGCAATACTGCTTTTGGTCGTAGATTTTTTGTTTTTTTAGGATCATACCTGTATAAAAAGCTGCATAAAATTCTATCTCTCCATGCCTTGAATAATTATAATTTCAAAATTAAAGTTAGAAATTGGCTCCTTGAACAATCTTATATGACTACTGAAGGACTACTGGAGATTCTGGCTTAGTTCTAACATGACGCTAACAGTAGTAACTATTAAACACACACACACTCACACACACACACTCACTCACATACACACACACACACACACATGCTCGCTCAAACACTTGCATGCACACAGTGATTTCGCACACTCACATGCTTTTATATTTTGTTTATAATGTTAATAAGTTAGCTTTGCGGCTCTGAGATGGAAGACCTGTTTCCCGAGACACAGTCTTAACTAGTTCGGGAAACAGGTGTACCTTTTATTATGATTTAACTATTTAATTATATTGTGTTTGTAGTCACTGTTCAATGTACATTAATGTGAAGTCAAATAAACGTTATTTATTTATTTATTTATTTATTTTGTATGAAATACGGCAAGATATGGGTAGACTTATAAGTGATAGTAGACGTTGTGGTTCCAGCGGCGCGGGCGAGGAGCGGCTGCCGTGCGAGTTCTGCGGCGAGCTGGTGGCGCCCGACGACCTGGTGCAGCATCAGGTCGGTAGCGCGCCGCCCCTCCACCGCCGACGTTGTGGTTCCAGCGGCGCGGGCGAGGAGCGGCTGCCGTGCGAGTTCTGCGGCGAGCTGGTGGCGCCCGACGACCTGGTGCAGCATCAGGTCGGTAGCGCGCCGCCCCTCCACCGCCGACGTTGTGGTTCCAGCGGCGCGGGCGAGGAGCGGCTGCCGTGCGAGTTCTGCGGCGAGCTGGTGGCGCCCGACGACCTGGTGCAGCATCAGGTCGGTAGCGCGCCGCCCCTCCACCGCCGACGTTGTGGTTCCAGCGGCGCGGGCGAGGAGCGGCTGCCGTGCGAGTTCTGCGGCGAGCTGGTGGCGCCCGACGACCTGGTGCAGCATCAGGTCGGTAGCGCGCCGCCCCTCCACCGCCGACGTTGTGGTTCCAGCGGCGCGGGCGAGGAGCGGCTGCCGTGCGAGTTCTGCGGCGAGCTGGTGGCGCCCGACGACCTGGTGCAGCATCAGGTCGGTAGCGCGCCGGCCGGGCCCTCCACCGCCGACGTTGTGGTTCCAGCGGCGCGGGCGAGGAGCGGCTGCCGTGCGAGTTCTGCGGCGAGCTGGTGGCGCCCGACGACCTGGTGCAGCATCAGGTCGGTAGCGCGCCGCCCCTCCACCGCCGACGTTGTGGTTCCAGCGGCGCGGGCGAGGAGCGGCTGCCGTGCGAGTTCTGCGGCGAGCTGGTGGCGCCCGACGACCTGGTGCAGCATCAGGTCGGTAGCGCGCCGCCCCTCCACCGCCGACGTTGTGGTTCCAGCGGCGCGGGCGAGGAGCGGCTGCCGTGCGAGTTCTGCGGCGAGCTGGTGGCGCCCGACGACCTGGTGCAGCATCAGGTCGGTAGCGCGCCGCCCCTCCACCGCCGACGTTGTGGTTCCAGCGGCGCGGGCGAGGAGCGGCTGCCGTGCGAGTTCTGCGGCGAGCTGGTGGCGCCCGACGACCTGGTGCAGCATCAGGTCGGTAGCGCGCCGCCCCTCCACCGCCGACGTTGTGGTTCCAGCGGCGCGGGCGAGGAGCGGCTGCCGTGCGAGTTCTGCGGCGAGCTGGTGGCGCCCGACGACCTGGTGCAGCATCAGGTCGGTAGCGCGCCGCCCCTCCACCGCCGACGTTGTGGTTCCAGCGGCGCGGGCGAGGAGCGGCTGCCGTGCGAGTTCTGCGGCGAGCTGGTGGCGCCCGACGACCTGGTGCAGCATCAGGTCGGTAGCGCGCCGCCCCTCCACCGCCGACGTTGTGGTTCCAGCGGCGCGGGCGAGGAGCGGCTGCCGTGCGAGTTCTGCGGCGAGCTGGTGGCGCCCGACGACCTGGTGCAGCATCAGGTCGGTAGCGCGCCGCCCCTCCACCGCCGACGTTGTGGTTCCAGCGGCGCGGGCGAGGAGCGGCTGCCGTGCGAGTTCTGCGGCGAGCTGGTGGCGCCCGACGACCTGGTGCAGCATCAGGTCGGTAGCGCGCCGGCCGGGCCCTCCACCGCCGACGTTGTGGTTCCAGCGGCGCGGGCGAGGAGCGGCTGCCGTGCGAGTTCTGCGGCGAGCTGGTGGCGCCCGACGACCTGGTGCAGCATCAGGTCGGTAGCGCGCCGGCCGGGCCCTCCACCGCCGACGTTGTGGTTCCAGCGGCGCGGGCGAGGAGCGGCTGCCGTGCGAGTTCTGCGGCGAGCTGGTGGCGCCCGACGACCTGGTGCAGCATCAGCTCGGTAGCGCGCCGCCCCTCCACCACCGACGTTGTGGTTCCAGCGGCGCGGGCGAGGAGCGGCTGCCGTGCGAGTTCTGCGGCGAGCTGGTGGCGCCCGACGACCTGGTGCAGCATCAGGTCGGTAGCGCGCCGCCCCTCCACCGCCGACGTTGTGGTTCCAGCGGCGCGGGCGAGGAGCGGCTGCCGTGCGAGTTCTGCGGCGAGCTGGTGGCGCCCGACGACCTGGTGCAGCATCAGGTCGGTAGCGCGCCGGCCGGGCCCTCCACCGCCGACGTTGTGGTTCCAGCGGCGCGGGCGAGGAGCGGCTGCCGTGCGAGTTCTGCGGCGAGCTGGTGGCGCCCGACGACCTGGTGCAGCATCAGGTCGGTAGCGCGCCGCCCCTCCACCGCCGACGTTGTGGTTCCAGCGGCGCGGGCGAGGAGCGGCTGCCGTGCGAGTTCTGCGGCGAGCTGGTGGCGCCCGACGACCTGGTGCAGCATCAGGTCGGTAGCGCGCCGGCCGGGCCCTCCACCGCCGACGTTGTGGTTCCAGCGGCGCGGGCGAGGAGCGGCTGCCGTGCGAGTTCTGCGGCGAGCTGGTGGCGCCCGACGACCTGGTGCAGCATCAGGTCGGTAGCGCGCCGCCCCTCCACCGCCGACGTTGTGGTTCCAGCGGCGCGGGCGAGGAGCGGCTGCCGTGCGAGTTCTGCGGCGAGCTGGTGGCGCCCGACGACCTGGTGCAGCATCAGGTCGGTAGCGCGCCGCCCCTCCACCGCCGACGTTGTGGTTCCAGCGGCGCGGGCGAGGAGCGGCTGCCGTGCGAGTTCTGCGGCGAGCTGGTGGCGCCCGACGACCTGGTGCAGCATCAGGTCGGTAGCGCGCCGCCCCTCCACCGCCGACGTTGTGGTTCCAGCGGCGCGGGCGAGGAGCGGCTGCCGTGCGAGTTCTGCGGCGAGCTGGTGGCGCCCGACGACCTGGTGCAGCATCAGGTCGGTAGCGCGCCGGCCGGGCCCTCCACCGCCGACGTTGTGGTTCCAGCGGCGCGGGCGAGGAGCGGCTGCCGTGCGAGTTCTGCGGCGAGCTGGTGGCGCCCGACGACCTGGTGCAGCATCAGGTCGGTAGCGCGCCGGCCGGGCCCTCCACCGCCGACGTTGTGGTTCCAGCGGCGCGGGCGAGGAGCGGCTGCCGTGCGAGTTCTGCGGCGAGCTGGTGGCGCCCGACGACCTGGTGCAGCATCAGGTCGGTAGCGCGCCGCCCCTCCACCACCGACGTTGTGGTTCCAGCGGCGCGGGCGAGGAGCGGCTGCCGTGCGAGTTCTGCGGCGAGCTGGTGGCGCCCGACGACCTGGTGCAGCATCAGGTCGGTAGCGCGCCGCCCCTCCACCGCCGACGTTGTGGTTCCAGCGGCGCGGGCGAGGAGCGGCTGCCGTGCGAGTTCTGCGGCGAGCTGGTGGCGCCCGACGACCTGGTGCAGCATCAGGTCGGTAGCGCGCCGGCCGGGCCCTCCACCGCCGACGTTGTGGTTCCAGCGGCGCGGGCGAGGAGCGGCTGCCGTGCGAGTTCTGCGGCGAGCTGGTGGCGCCCGACGACCTGGTGCAGCATCAGGTCGGTAGCGCGCCGCCCCTCCACCGCCGACGTTGTGGTTCCAGCGGCGCGGGCGAGGAGCGGCTGCCGTGCGAGTTCTGCGGCGAGCTGGTGGCGCCCGACGACCTGGTGCAGCATCAGGTCGGTAGCGCGCCGCCCCTCCACCGCCGACGTTGTGGTTCCAGCGGCGCGGGCGAGGAGCGGCTGCCGTGCGAGTTCTGCGGCGAGCTGGTGGCGCCCGACGACCTGGTGCAGCATCAGGTCGGTAGCGCGCCGGCCGGGCCCTCCACCGCCGACGTTGTGGTTCCAGCGGCGCGGGCGAGGAGCGGCTGCCGTGCGAGTTCTGCGGCGAGCTGGTGGCGCCCGACGACCTGGTGCAGCATCAGGTCGGTAGCGCGCCGGCCGGGCCCTCCACCGCCGACGTTGTGGTTCCAGCGGCGCGGGCGAGGAGCGGCTGCCGTGCGAGTTCTGCGGCGAGCTGGTGGCGCCCGACGACCTGGTGCAGCATCAGGTCGGTAGCGCGCCGCCCCTCCACCACCGACGTTGTGGTTCCAGCGGCGCGGGCGAGGAGCGGCTGCCGTGCGAGTTCTGCGGCGAGCTGGTGGCGCCCGACGACCTGGTGCAGCATCAGGTCGGTAGCGCGCCGCCCCTCCACCGCCGACGTTGTGGTTCCAGCGGCGCGGGCGAGGAGCGGCTGCCGTGCGAGTTCTGCGGCGAGCTGGTGGCGCCCGACGACCTGGTGCAGCATCAGGTCGGTAGCGCGCCGGCCGGGCCCTCCACCGCCGACGTTGTGGTTCCAGCGGCGCGGGCGAGGAGCGGCTGCCGTGCGAGTTCTGCGGCGAGCTGGTGGCGCCCGACGACCTGGTGCAGCATCAGGTCGGTAGCGCGCCGCCCCTCCACCGCCGACGTTGTGGTTCCAGCGGCGCGGGCGAGGAGCGGCTGCCGTGCGAGTTCTGCGGCGAGCTGGTGGCGCCCGACGACCTGGTGCAGCATCAGGTCGGTAGCGCGCCGGCCGGGCCCTCCACCGCCGACGTTGTGGTTCCAGCGGCGCGGGCGAGGAGCGGCTGCCGTGCGAGTTCTGCGGCGAGCTGGTGGCGCCCGACGACCTGCCCCCTGATTGTGTAACTTTTGACGATGAAATGGTATTCATTTGATGGCCGTCGGCATCAAAGTAAAATAAACCATAACAACATTGAATTAGAGCTCAATTTTGTGTATGCGTTCTTATACGTTTAGGTATGTACGATACGCTCCATAACGCTCCATGTTGAAATCGGTTGTAATGAATTTGTGACTTTAAACTGATACACTTAAGGAATATTTTACTTTGATGGTCAAGGAATACCATTTCATCGTAAAAAGTTACACAATCAGCCCCCTGGTGCAGCATCAGGTCGGTAGCGCGCCGCCCCTCCACCGCCGACGTTGTGGTTCCAGCGGCGCGGGCGAGGAGCGGCTGCCGTGCGAGTTCTGCGGCGAGCTGGTGGCGCCCGACGACCTGGTGCAGCATCAGGTCGGTAGCGCGCCGCCCCTCCACCGCCGACGTTGTGGTTCCAGCGGCGCGGGCGAGGAGCGGCTGCCGTGCGAGTTCTGCGGCGAGCTGGTGGCGCCCGACGACCTGGTGCAGCATCAGGTCGGTAGCGCGCCGCCCCTCCACCGCCGACGTTGTGGTTCCAGCGGCGCGGGCGAGGAGCGGCTGCCGTGCGAGTTCTGCGGCGAGCTGGTGGCGCCCGACGACCTGGTGCAGCATCAGGTCGGTAGCGCGCCGCCCCTCCACCGCCGACGTTGTGGTTCCAGCGGCGCGGGCGAGGAGCGGCTGCCGTGCGAGTTCTGCGGCGAGCTGGTGGCGCCCGACGACCTGGTGCAGCATCAGGTCGGTAGCGCGCCGCCCCTCCACCGCCGACGTTGTGGTTCCAGCGGCGCGGGCGAGGAGCGGCTGCCGTGCGAGTTCTGCGGCGAGCTGGTGGCGCCCGACGACCTGGTGCAGCATCAGGTCGGTAGCGCGCCGCCCCTCCACCGCCGACGTTGTGGTTCCAGCGGCGCGGGCGAGGAGCGGCTGCCGTGCGAGTTCTGCGGCGAGCTGGTGGCGCCCGACGACCTGGTGCAGCATCAGGTCGGTAGCGCGCCGGCCGGGCCCTCCACCGCCGGCGTTGTGGTTCCAGCGGCGCGGGCGAGGAGCGGCTGCCGTGCGAGTTCTGCGGCGAGCTGGTGGCGCCCGACGACCTGGTGCAGCATCAGGTCGGTAGCGCGCCGCCCCTCCACCGCCGACGTTGTGGTTCCAGCGGCGCGGGCGAGGAGCGGCTGCCGTGCGAGTTCTGCGGCGAGCTGGTGGCGCCCGACGACCTGGTGCAGCATCAGGTCGGTAGCGCGCCGCCCCTCCACCGCCGACGTTGTGGTTCCAGCGGCGCGGGCGAGGAGCGGCTGCCGTGCGAGTTCTGCGGCGAGCTGGTGGCGCCCGACGACCTGGTGCAGCATCAGGTCGGTAGCGCGCCGCCCCTCCACCGCCGACGGCTTCACCGACACCATCGAATCTTGCTTTACTATGAAAATCATATAAAGTCGCTATCAAACTGATCAAAAAGAGGGAGGTTTTATTTGTATTCGTCGTAGAAACCTTTCATTAAATGGGAATACACAAAAGTAACTAGTTTTATCTTGGGTGATCCGCCATATTGTATTTCATTGACGTCACCTGCTAACTCGTGTCGACAGACGGGCTGTCGGCCGGACCTGACGCAGTACCGGCCCGAGGCGCGGCCGCACTCCCGCAGCGCGTCCCGCGAGCCGTCCCGCGAACCGTCCCGCGACGCGTCCCCGTCACCCGTCATCCCGTGCGAGTTCTGCACGGCGCCGCTGCCCGTCTACCTCATCAGCGAGCACCAGGTGAGCGCTCTGCCACTATCAGCTGCTAGCCCACGTCTAACGCGTCCCCGTCACCCGTCATCCCGTGAGAGTTCTGCACGGCGCCGCTGCCCGTCTACCTCATCAGCGAGCACCAGGTGAGCGCTCTGCCACTATCAGCTGCTAGCCCACATCCTACTGGTACCGGTGGCAAGAATATGTGCTGGCACTCTACACACCTCAGCCAGATGGTGCTATCTTTAGATGCTGATCATGCTGCAGTGAGATTAGCTACAAATTTTCCTCTATATTTCCACTTCTAACGAGTAGACCAACAGGTTATTAGAATTGACCGCCGCCTGAAGAAAGCCCTGCCATTGTCGACCCCAATATCTGAATCCTATCAGCGTTGAAAAGTTTGTATTCTTTCAGTATTTATTCTAGCTCGAAGAACCAAAATCTAATGATTGCTGCCGCCTGCTGATTCAATAACTTAGAATAGAAAATGTGCTAATCAACATTTGACATAACTTTGTATGGATGAACCGTAAGGTATACGAGTATATAGGTTCTTAACGGTTAGTTGTTAGTGAGTTCTAGATGAACTACAGTTCGTTTACGTCATAGTTCGTTTGCTTGAAGAAAATTGTGACTCATTTATATTTAATGTAAGGTCAGATTTTAAACTTTAATTGAAATATAATTTTATTGTACTGTGTATAAATTAGCCTGCAGTTGCACTGATCTGATATATGTTCTAAGCGCGAACGGACTAGTGCGGTGTAGTGTGTGACAGACGTTGTGTGTCGCAGGAGCGCTGCGGGCGCGAGGCCAACCTGCTGTTCCCCGCCTGATGACGACGCGCAGACCTCGCCGCGGTGGCGTCACTCCTGTGCCTGTACTCGCTGCTAGGCTGCACACGCAGGCTCCTCGGTGGCGTTTCGTCTCTTTTACCGCAAATACTGCTCGAACTTCCTTTATGAAACATGCAAAAACCTCTCTAAGAGTAAGACACTGTAGTTCAGTATAAGTACGTCGTAACTAAATGCAGGTATCAAACCTAGTGTATTCTCGAAATTTAACGCTTAGCAAATATTGTGTAAAGAACACTAAACGCGTAAAGCACGGTCGCGGAGCACGAAGAATTTCGTACATTAACCTGTTACTACCTGTCTCTGTCACTCCCGCGTCAAAATAATGCGTGGCGCTCGCACAGGACGGCGGTCATTGCATCTATGCGAGCGTAACGCATTATTTTGACGCGGAAGTGACAGAGACAGATAGTAACAGGTTAATGTACGAAATTCTTCCTATTCCGCGACCGGACTTTAGTTTTAGACCAAAGAACGATAGAGCCTGCCAGCCTTAGCAATGACTTATCTACAATCGTCACAGAAGCCTGTCTATCGCTCATTCCAAACGAACGAAATTCAAAAATGTATGAAAATGACAGTTGTCTTTCATAAGTCATGTGATCAATTTGTCGAGCCTTATTTATGTTTTTGGACGTTTGTTTTTGTTTGGAAAAATAACCTGACGCGCTCCGATGCGTAGGTACGGCGTAAGAGCCTAAAAGGTTTATTTGACGCTGTGTTGCCAGTTCGTAGCCCCAGAGCCGGCGGAGACATTTGGGGAGTTTCTTACGAAAATAAAGTTTGTTTTCCTTTCTTTATATTTTTTCTCTTCAATCATAATATCATTTTGTGAACTTATATAATAGACATTTCTCTGCATGGTGCGAAAAAATGTCGCTTGTTTACCGGAGCCAAAAATGCTTGTTTGTTGCCAGAGTAAGACCGCTGTAGTTCGTTCAGCAGCCACCTATAAACTTTTGATAGATGGCGCTACTGTTTGCTTGTACGAAAAAGGTTTACGTAAATTGTTCGGTAGCACATATCCTCAGGTTTCTTATTGGTGACCTTTATGTAAAATTATATTCAACTAAAATTAATATGTAAGTAATTTTCTGTCACTGTTTCATAACAACTGCTAAAAACAGACTTACCTCTGAAACATTCCCGCGGGCTCAGGAATTACGTACTAAAAATAGATTGAGGATAAAATAATAATTTATTGACTTGTTGAGTTGAACAATATTTGTGGAGGCTATATTATCTGATAAATAAAGTAGAAATTGGTAGCTTGCAACTAAGTAATTTTTATAAAAAGGCGGAGTCTGGGATTCTGTTTACTTGGTAGCCTCTGCGAATGTTGAAATGAATTATTATATTTTATATTTGAACTATTGTGATCAAATTATTATATCAAATATACTCGTTCACGTACGATAAGGTTAGAGAAGATAATTTGTATTATTAATGTTAATGAAATTATATTTGTTAATGTTAGTAAGTTGTTATTTTGAGCATATAGGTAAGAGGAAAACGGAAATGTAAACACGTCTATATTCTTGTAAACATTAAATTATTGTATTTAACTATTTTGTATTTTTTATTAAATAATATGACAATAATTCATACAATTAAGACTTTTACTTCTTAAACTACTACCTACCCACCTAATAATTTATATACAGGTTTATTTCGACAGCACTGATAAAAAAACTTAATCACCTAAGAAGAAGAGCTGTACCATTTACATATTCAGTGAACGTTGAATAATATTATCATTATGACGCAATGAAAATGGATAGGTTAATAATTAAATATTACAAATCACAAGGCAATGGATAGTGCGCAGCGCTCGGTGGGACCCACTCGTCGTAGAGGCCGCAACAATTATTAGGGCACCATTGGATTCTTGATAGGACTATTTCTATTTCTAATTTGTCACTAAAGTGACCACACTTGGATGTTAGTCCTTGGAATAGAATTGGTAGATATAAACTGAATATTAGATGGTACATAGGAATAGGCCTCTGCGGTGTGGTACTCGTGGGGTAATTGGTAGAGCACCCTGCAGGCGCGATAGCTGGGAGCCATGAGTTCAAATCCCGCCGAGTGTGACAATTTATATTTCTATGTATTCAAAAATTTGTTTTAATCAAATATTTTTGTTTGACAAGGAAAAACCCATCTACATCGCGAAATTTCGGGTGTATTTATATAACAAAAATATTTTTGTATCTTGTTGGAAATTCGAATTGGTAGGTAGATACAATGCAAGAATAGAATAGTTCAAGCTCCTTTCGTTTTTCGAAGTCATTAAAAGAGAGTAGGTAGAGCTTGAATGAAAAAAAGTTCAAGATATTTCCAAATTCATCAAAATCAATCATTTTATCAGTGTGGTCCTCTCGTAGCACGTCTGCAGTTGTTTGCACGCCCCTCTTGAAGCTCGTTGAACATGAAAATAATTACACTAGCAACAAACATTCATATACCTACCGAGTTGAACATTTCTCAAACACGCTTTAGCTTTAGCGGTTTTAATCGGTGCGATTTATCAATCGATGTCACTGCCGGCGCTCATTCAGACGTCCGATGATGTAAACGCGAGCGCGCGGCCGTCACAAGCTGCAGCAGAGGAAGTACTCGTTGGGGCAGCGCGGCGTCGTGATCTGCAGCTTGGGGCAGTTCCAGATCTTCTCGCAGCGGCAGGTGGTCGTGAAGTGGCGCCGGTCCTTGCGCTCGCGCTCGCTCAGCCCCAGGAAGTTGGTGGCGACGGCCTCGTCTTCCTCCTCGTCCTGGCTGTAGTAGCTGAGCTTGGAGACGAGGCGCGGGGCGGGCGCGGCGGGGCCCGGGCGCGGCCGGCGCTGGAAGGTGCGCACGGCGGCGGACGCCAGCGTGGCGGCGGGCGAGGTGAACCGCTGCACGTCCGTCGCCACCTCCACCTCGGGCGGCTCGGTGACGGAGTCCTGACGCGCGCGCCGAGTGTACTCGCCGCCGCGCCCGGGCTCGCCGGTCGTCGCGGTCTGAGGGCTATCGCTGCCGGGCGGCGGGGTCTGCGTGGCGCCATCGGGGCCCTGCGGCGCGCTGAGGGCGCTCGCGCACAGCAGCACTGCGCACATTACCCTGCAACATGTGAGTAGGTACATTATAATTACTTGATGGGGCAGTGTACAGTGCGTGGAGGCGTGAGGACACTTGTAAAAAACAACTGTGAGCTGACTTTGTTGAGGATTCAGGGTTTGGTTTGGGTTCCAATCCCGAAGCTTGAGAGTCACTAAGTTTTAGGAGCCGTGTGCGTTGGCAACTTTACCAAGTGCTCTATAGGTCCTATAAACTACAAAGAGCGAAGACAAATTAGGTAGGTACCTCCGCATGGCGTTTAGATTATGATAAACTACTTGAAACCAGCTCTTGGCTCTACCAACTTTTAAAGGCACAGAGCCTACGCTTAAAGATATATTTTTTTCAATTAATGAGCGCCAATTAACGTTGGTTATTCAGAAGCCTGTTTTCTATTTATTGATCAGCAAAACAAAAAATGAATCACACGTTACATATTTTCTCAATACGTAGATCTACACCTACTAGATAGATATAATAAATGGCATGGATAATAATTTTCTAAATATTTCTGACCTTTTCAAATATTCAAACGATTGTTGCTCCATTCCACATCCTCACATAACGACTTACGCGGGCTATTGTAAAAAAAACTATGGAAGATACGAACCAACATAATATCTACATTGAGTATATTTAAATTAATAGCTTGTTTACCATAACTACTACGTCTTAAACACCAGCAGAGTTATGTTATGTGCCTACAGAAGTACCTAGCTACGGACCTGCTAAAATTGGCATCGCTCACATCGCTAAAACTCGGACGGAATAGATGCCTCAGACTCACTTCATCAATCTTCACCAGATTGACATGGCATGGAACATGGATGACACCTCGCCGCCGGCCGCGCTGGTCAAGTGCGGACCGGCCGGCTTTCTCAAGACTCTGATTTTTCAGGTACAGTATTCTTCGGACATTTTTTACTGCTTTAGGTACGACTTCCTGTCACGAAGACCGAAGCAATTCTTTTATTTGTTGTTTTATGTAGGTACGAGCAGAAGTTACTCGAGCCCTTGGGGTCACGGACCCACTCGTAAACATGTCACAATCATAAAACATTCAACACCTATATTCATCGACCGCGGCGGCGCTCGGCCTCCGGCGAATTTTTAAACGCAACACCATCAGCAAAAACTGACTGCCATTGTATTGTGCCGAGACTCGAGAGCCTGCGGGCGAGTAGTAGGTACCTACTAGCTTTGTGGGTTGATACTAGGTAGGTTTTGCCTCGGCAAGGACGAATGAGAGATGAGGTGAGAAAACTGCACGCCGTCTGGCGTCTGCGATTATAATAATATTTTCACCACCGGGATCACTCATTTAGCTCCAAAGACCACAGATACCGCTGACCCGTCTAAGTACCGTCCCATTACGTGTCTTACTACCATCTATAAGACACTTACATCTGTTCTGAGCTCCAGAATTGCCCGTCATGTCGACAGCCACGGGATCATGTCTGGGGCTCAGAACGGGTGTAGGGGTGGTAGTCGCGGTACTAAGGAGCTCCTTCTCATCGACTCCGTCGCAGGCCATTTGGTCAAACGCAGCCGCCGGAACTTTTCCGCCGCCTGGATTGACTATAAAAAGGCGTTCGACTCGGTGCCTCATTCCTGGCTCCTGAGGGTCCTAATAAAGTTGATTGTGCAGTTCGAGACTTCCTCGGAGAATGTATGGGGCAATGGAGCACGATCCTTTGTCTCCATGGCGAGCGGCTGGCGGCTGCGGATGACCGAATCAGGATAAGGCGGGGTATCTTTCAGGGCGATTGTTTGAGTCCACTTTGGTTTTGCCTGGCTCTGAACCCCCATAGCACATTGCTGGAGGGTTCCGGGACAGGCTTTCAGTTTCGGAGAGGGGGGCCGAAGGTACCTCACCTTCTCTACATGGATGACCTCAAGCTGATGGCACCCAGCGCTTCCCGTCTGCAGGAATTGTTGAACATAACCACTGAGTTCAGCAATTCCATCAGAATGGAACTTGGGGTGGACAAGTGTGCGGTCCTGCATGTGGAGAGGGGACAGGTCGCTCGCTCGGCCGAGATCAGTCTCGAGCCTTCGAGCATCAAGACCCTCTCCGGGGCTGAGTCATACCGGTATCTGGGCATGTCACAATCTTTAGGGATTCAGGAGGCGGACGTGAAACAGTCAGTTTGCGAGGTCTTTTTTAGACGCCTGGCAAAGATCTGTAAGAGTTATTTTTAATACATTTGCTCAAAAAGTTGACATTTCCATGTGTGTTTAGCGTGCGCAAAGTTATTCTTTTCCGCACTAGTGCTTTTGTGTTTTCCTCCTACGCGGCACCGGAGCGGGCGCACCAGGAGCGCATAAACACGAACACGTTATGCAAACACGGAGCAGGCAAACTAGTAAAACCAATGTTTTTTTTTCGCAAATGTATTAAAAAACGTCGTTCAATGCACGTGCGGAATTGTCATCTTTACTTGTCCTTATAGTTGACCCTCGCCTTCGGCTTGGGTCAACAAACCGGGACTCGTAAAGAAATGACAAACTTTCCGCACTTATATTGAAATGTACTATTGTCGGGTGCCAATAAAGTCCGAGCCTATAACGGCTGGGTCATGCCCGTCCTGATGTACACCTTTGGCGTGCTCAGATGGACTCAAACCGAGCTAGATGCCCTGGATAGGAAAGTCCGCACAACTATGACTACCCATCGTATGCACCACCCGAAGTCTTCTGTGATGAGACTGTATATCCCCCGGAAGTGTGGTGGTCGAGGCATGCTCAGCGTCAAGACCATGCACAACCGGGAGATATCCAGCCTCATAACTTACTTTAGGGCGAAAAGGGAGTCTCCGGTGCATCGGGAAGTCATAGAATGTGATAAAGGACTGACCCCCCTATCTTTGGCCAACGCCGAGTGGCAGGGACCGGTTGTGCTTAGCACCTCTGACCGGGAGTCCGTATGGAAGGAGAAGGAGCTGCACGGACGCTTTTTCAAGGCTCTTCATGAGCCCCACGTGCACGTGGATAGAAAAGCGTCCGTGCAGTGGCTGCGTTTCGGTGAACTCTTTGGGGAAACCGAGGGTTTTGTCTGTGCAATACAAGATCAGGTGGTTAAGACGCGGAACTACCGAAAGTACATTCTGAAGGATGGCACTCACGACATTTGTCGAGCTTGTCGCCATCCCGGTCAGTCACTCAGACATGTGCTTTCGGGGTGTTCTGCGCTTGCCAACACTGAGTATTTGCACAGGCACAACCAAGCAGCCAAAATCCTACACCAAGAGCTTGCTCTGAAGTACGGACTCTTGGATGAGAGGGTGGCTTATTATAGGTACACACCGGTTCCTGTCCTCGAGCGCGGCGGCGTCCGACTCTATTGGGACCGGTCAATCATCACGGACAGGACTATCTTGGCTAACAAGCCTGATATCGTGGTGATGGACCGGGCACAGTCGCGGGTGTTTTTAGTGGACATCACGATCCCGTATGACGAGAACCTCGTGAGAGCTGAGACGGAGAAAAAACGAAAGTATCTGGATCTCGCTCACGAGGTTTCCGCCATGTGGCACGTGGAGTCAACTGAAATCATCCCAATCGTGATATCTGCCAACGGTTTAATACCAGTCAGCCTCGCTCACCATCTGCGGCGGCTGGGTTTCCGTGGCAGTTCACTTGCGGCCAAGATGCAGAGGGCGGTGGTGCTCGACTCGGCTAGGATAGTCCGTCGGTTTCTTAGCCTGTCGCCCTGACCCCAGTGGCGTAGCGTGTGATTTCGCCGCCCGGGGCCGAACCTAAATATGCCGCCCCCCTTGTTTTCAGGCTTCCGTACCTTAAGGGTAATACGGGACTCTGTTACTAAAAAAATGGAAAATTCTTTCCAAAAACCAACTTTAAATGACTCATGTTCACCAATTCGAAAGAATTTTTCATTTAATTTTTTACTTTTTAGTGGAAAACAACAAATGCGCAAGGCATTGGAAAAAAATGCCCAAATCGCTTGAAGTGTGCTTCTAAAATCTGACGAGTTCCCTCAATTTCTCTGAGATTACATTATCAGATCCTGACTTGATGACTACAGTCATTACACACAAAGAACAGAGCTGGGGACGTCTCTGACCCTAAAAATTACCGCCCTATCTCCTAGTAAAGTAGTGGATCTGTTACAATATTGGTATAAAACTCAGGTAAATCAAATAAAATGGCAAAATGACTTCTCGGATACTTATAAGCTCAATTGCGGAGTTAGACAGGGCGGTTTGACGTCACCAGTTCTGTTCAACCTTTATGTAAATGAATTGATCGTGGAGCTGAGCAGGACCAGGGCCGGCTGCCAGGTTGGAGGTGTAAGCATCAACAACCTGAGCTACGCGGATGACATGGTCCTGCTTAGCCCTTCTGTCTGCGGCCTACGTAGCCTCATTCAGATATGTGAAAAATATGCCGAAAAACATGGTTTATTGTATAATGTGGCAAAAACTGAAGTAATGTGTGGCAAAAACTGAAGTAATGTGGCAAAAACTGTATAACTTAATTTTGTTTTGTTATTAATCTTTGTTGATTTGTTATCTACCTATAGCATATTTTAAATTTTCAAGTATGGTTCATGAGATAGAGCTCAGTGACAAATAGAACTTTTGCCGAAAAGCAGTTTAGAGCGGATGTTTATAGTTGACAACATATATCAGCAAACGCGAGCGAAGCGAGCGAAAAATTTTTTAGGTTTTCTCAGAATAAGTCCCCTTTTTTTTCTTCTGTATGCCGCCCTTTCGTATTCGGCCGCCCGGGGCGGTCCGCCCCCCCCCCCCCCCCCCCCCGCCCCCCCCCATGCTACGCCACTGCCTGACCCCCGGCCGTTTGGTCTCCCCTGCCGGGGTGTAGTCCTCCGCCCGGCACATATATGTATGTGTGTAACGTTTATGTAAGTTTATAAAATTTTTTGCGTATTTAAGTAAGTTTATTAGATGTCTTTGGGTTTTATATATATTTATCATGTGCCGGGTGTGAGAGTTAAATTTAATATGTAAATAATAATATAATAAATTTAAAAATAATATAATAAATAAAATAATTTGGGAAAGACTGCGTAACTCTGGAAACAGCATCCTTCAATTGATAGGGCAAGACTTACAAAGTCCTATGATGACGCATTGGATCTCGATATGTACATCGAAATCCAAATAGAAAGTAGCTGACACACAGTGATTATTTGAATTATAATTTTAATATTACATTATATTATATACATTATATTTGTCCTTATTACTAATAATAACTTATTTTATATATTGTAATTTGTATTGTACTTTTGTACTTTTTGGGTCCATACCTTAATAAAGAAAATTATTATTATACGCTGATAGCCTCTACAAATGTTAAGAGTTATTTATCTGAGAAGGGGACCTCTGTGCAAGACTTCAGCTTTCTTGGCTTGTAGGGTTTAGGGAGAAGATGAATATGAGTCAGAAGATAAGGATGAGGAAATGAATGAGTAGAGTACTCTATTCATTCATTCAACAGGTATGTTCACCATATACATATACCTATCAGTTCCCTGCTACAATGATACAATCGTAAGTTTAAGTCCAAGAAGAATAAGTAGGTACATGGATGACTATTCTTAAGTGCTAGTAAAATATAAATGAAAATATATATATATAGTAAATGAAATAAATCATTTGAATTTGATAATTTAAGGCTATAGCGTACACTGGTACTACAGCATGCAGGTAATAAGTCAATTCAATTTAATTTTGTACCAAGTAACTATAAAATATGACGCTGCAGATTGTTATCACAGGCCCGAGCCGGGAGGGAGTTGTGAGCGTTGCAAGTTCAAGTCAAACTAACTTAAGAACGGCCGTTCTTAAGTTAGTTTGACTTTGACAGTAAAATCTCACCTGATGGTAAGTGACGATGCCGCCGAAAATGTTATCGTGCTAATTCGGTGTAAAATGAGTAAACTGTAAACAAAACAACAAAGGTTTCTTTCTACACAGCATCGCGCCTGGACGCTAATTCGCTTGGCGGTGCGTCTTTGCCGGTAGGGTCGTAACTAGCCAAGGAAGCCTCCCACCAGACCAGTCCTGAGCCAAATTAGAAATCATAAAATTCTAAATTGGCCCGTAGCGGGAATCGAACCCACGACCTCCCACTCGAATCCGAACGCGCGTCACTGCGCCAGGGAGGTCGTCAAGTTGCAACTACTCTAAAGTGTAGATCAATACCAACAAGTGCTAATGTGTGTAGTGTGTACGAAATGTGGAAGCTAAGTCACTGATCACAGTGATACCCACTGGTTCAGTTCAAACATCTATCCCTCAGGCTCAGGGAGTCGAGGGTTTGAATCCCAGCGCATGCGTGTCTTGACTTTTCGGAGTTGGCGTTTTAGAAAACTAATATCACTTGCTTAGCGGTGAAGAAAAACTTCGTGCCAAAACATACCTAGAGTTCACAACTTCACCCCCATGTTTTGAAAGATAAACGGAGTTCGCTAACCCGCACTTGGCCAGCGCGGTGGGCTTTGGCCCCTCGCATTCTCCTTGTCAAGTGCTCCAAATTATGAATCATGTTGTTTGATTGTGCTGTTTGAGCAGTGGCGTATTTTGAAATTCAGCGCCCCGGGCCAAAAAGGATTTGCCGCCCCATAGAAGTGTAGGATTGGACTTATTCTATCATATAAACTTTTTTTTCTTTAAAGTGCCTATTCGATATTTTTAAAACAATCAAGTGCGAGACGGACTTGTACCATCATGCATTTTTTTTTTACAAAGTTTTATTTTCATTGTTTGTTATCATAAGAACCATAGTAATAAACATACACATAGCAATAAACAAAATCACTGTGTGCCAGCTACTTCCTATTTGGATTTCGATGTATCGAGATCCAATGCGTCATCATAGGACTTTGTAAGTCTTGCACTATCACTCGAAGGATGCTGTTTCCAGAGTTACGCAGTCTTTCCCAAAAGGAAGCTATACGTGCTCTGATAACAGCAAAGAAATCGGGCATTCTCGCCTCGGCGAACATGCCCGACGCGCTGCAGTATCTCGGCAACTTCATAAGGATACGGTATGCGTCATTATACTGCACCCTTATGGTGCTGAAGGACATCCTCTTGTACCGATACCATAACTGGCAGGTATAAAAACACTGGCAGTAGGCCCTAAAGAGAATGTCCTTGACTTCTTTACTGCATTTAGCAAATCTGCGCGCGAGCATGTTGCACCGAACCGACAATGCCCGCCTTTCACGTTCCATGTCAAGGTCGTCCTTACGATCGTCCGTGACGATGTGGCCAAGGTATTTGAACTGCCTCACCATCCGAACCACTGTTCCATCCAAATATACTTCAGGGACTCTCTCCGGACCCTTTCCTGCTTTAAAGACAACCATCTCAGTCTTCGACACGTTGTACTTCAGCCCGTGAGAGCTAGCATAACTCTCACAGACTGACAATAATTTCCTGAGGCCATTGACCGATGGGCTAAGGAGCACCATATCGTCTGCGTAGCTTAGGTTGTTAAAACAAATACCATCGATATGGCAGCCGATGCCAGTGCTCCTCAACCCACAGATCAAGTCGTTGACATATATGTTGAAAAGGTCCGGAGAGGTTAACCCGCCCTGGCGAACCCCACACTCTGACCTATACGCGTCAGAGGTTGTGTCACCCCACCTTACATGATTCGTTTGGCCCCCGTACCAGTATCTCAACACCCCAATGACCGATTCGGGGACTCCTGAGCCGCGCAGTTTGCTCCAGAGGATTTCATAATTCACTAGATCAAATGCACGGCTCAGATCTAAGAAACAAGCATAAACCGAAGTGTCGCGGCTGACATAATAGTCCACCGCGTACTTCAGACTGACTATAGCCGTCCATGAAACAATCCAGTCTATGAAAATTTTAAGTATCTACGTACTGTGTGTGAGGTTCAATGATGAAAGATTAGAAGGTGAGGTTAAAGGATGCGACGATTATTAAAATCAAGCAAAAAAAACGCCGAAAAAATTTTGATTTATTTAGTTTAGAGCGGATCATTGAACTTGACTTTTAAGAAACTAACGCGAGCGAGCGAGCTTAAAGTTGCGAGTGAACTTGAAGTCACAAATAGTCGCGAATTTTATATAATATCTCGGTAACTAGATATGCGAGCGATGCGAGCGCGAAATTTCCTGTTTTTTTCAATTTCAAGCAGTGGCATAATTTATATCTATGCCAAATTTCAGCAAAACTGGTTCAGTTGTAGTAACTAGTAACGTGAAGGAGTTAGTAACACAAATACATAAACATTTATTGACACTTGCATACAAACTATCGCCATTATAATCCAAATATCTAATCATCTAAAGGGGTGAAACGAGACTAAAATTCGTATTTTACTAAGCTTCAATACTCCTTCACGCCACAACTACTGAACCGATTTGGCTCAAATTTGGAATGGAGATAAATTGCACCTTGGATTGGTTAGTAAAAAGGCTACTTTTTATCCCGGAGAAATTCATGGTTTTCGCGGGAAAACTGAAAAATTTATATTCACGCGCGAAAAATACTACTTTACGCTGCACTTACTGAACTGATATGACTGAAATTCGGAAAGTAGATAGATTTTATCCTGGATTAATACATAGGCTACTTTTTATCCCGCAAAGTTTCATGGTTTCCATGATAATAGTGATAGATAATATGCCTTCATGCCGTAATTACTGAACTGATTTGGAATAGAGATAGATTATTATATCCTGGATTAATACTAAGGCTACTTTTTATCCCGGAAAAATCCATGGTTCCTCCGGGAACAGTGAAAAACAGATATCCACGCGGGAAAAATATTCCTTCACGCCGTAATTGCTGAACTGATTTGGCTGAAAATTAGAAAAGATAAGGCTATTTTTTATCCCGGGAAAATCAATGGTTATTTCTCCCGCGTGAATATTTGTTTTTCACTATTCCAGCGAGAGAAATACTCATTCATGCTGCAACTATTGAAAATTTTTGGCTGAAAGTTAAAATGTAGATAGATTTCGCTCTAAATTATAATTTAAATTATACTTTATAACAAAGGTTACTTTTATTCCGGAAAAATCGATGGTTCCCGTGAGAATAGTGAAAACTAAAATTTACGCGGGCGAAGCCGCGGGTATCTGCTAGTATTAGTATAATGTGATGCACGGCTGCAAATCTTTTACGTCTCGTGTCTTTGAATGAATCACACTCAGAATAGTTATATTTTGTGATCAAAAATCAGACTAGAAAAATATTTTCTATATACCTACTTTCCACAAAAGTACTTATCTTGATACTTGTAAGATTATACTGATTTAACAATTTAAAAAGTTACGAAATTAAAAATTAAAACTAGCTATAAAATTAAACTATATACTCAGAATTCTATTCTTTGAACTATTCTCTGCGTTCATGGTTCAACCTAAGAATCTTTCGCTGCTCGTCATTCATCGATTGATACTCGGCTCAAAAGCTATACTTTCCAGCCTTGCATCATTAACCAATAATTAGTAGTGGCTCGTTCTAACCTACTAACCGCTAAGACCTACTAGTGACAAAAAAAACGAGATCGAAAGCTCCATCGAATCTTCCTTTGATTTCTTTCTTGTAAAAAAGTAATTATAGGGTTTCGTACCGAAAGGGTACAAATGGGACCCTATTATTAAGTCTTTGCTGTCTGTCCGTCCGTCCGTCCGTCCGTCTGTTCCCAGACTGTACCTCTTGAACCTTGATAGCTACAGACTTGAAATTTTCATCAATGATGTGCCGTTATAACAACAAATACTAATTAATAGAATAAACAAAAAAAAATTAAGGGGCTCCCATAAAATAAACGTGATATTTTTTTTGCTTTCTTTTAAATATTGAACTGGAAGAATCTTTTCAAGAAGCGGATTACAGCAAAACAAATTAGGCTTTCCTACTACTTGCTTTCTTTAGCTAGATATTAATAACGGTAAATGGTTTAAATGGTCACAGAACAATAAATTATATTATATATACTTTGAAATTTAATAGTTAAATTAAAATTAAAAATATTTAAGGGAGAGGGGGTGATTGTTATTTGCTTGTTTTTGCTCGATATTAATAACTGTAAGAGGTAGGCGCTTCAAATGTCCACGGACTATTTAGTTACATACTCATTTTAAAAATAAATAGTTCATTTAAAATAAAGCAAATATTTAAGGTCCCATACAACAAACGTGATTGTTCGTCATGAACAAACTTTTCACAGTTATATTTTCAGGCTGAGCCTAATTGCATATAAATTGTAACAACTTGAAAACGAACTGCATCATCGCTTTGCGCCGCCCGAACTGCCCACCCCGAATGCCCGAACTCCCAAGTTGCGCACGCGAAGGAATTCGACAGACATAACGCCACCCGTCACTCGCCCTCTTTAATACAAGTACCCTGGACTTCAGACTTCAAAAGGAAGGCGCTGATTGATGCGTAAGTTGGCGTGAGGGCCCATGAAACTAAAATAAAATACCATTCACAACGACGGTCATTTGCAAGAAATTGTTTATTTTGTACCGGGGAATTTTGAGGTGGGCGCTTCAAATCGGCACAAAAAGAAACTGTCAATTGTATAGACTATTTCGTCCAGAGTATTTGTACTATAGAAGTCAGCTCCCGCCCTCTACCATCGGCATGTCAGTAATAATTTTTTTTATTATTGAAGATAAGCTTGCGCTTGCCGACAATCATGCCTGATGGAAAGCAATGATGAGGTCTAGGATGGAGCGCGATGAAGTTTAAACGATGCTTCACGTTGTTACGTCTATCAAACTTACAACCACATAACAATGCAAAAAAAAACAACAATACAAAACACATAAGATGTAGTTAAGTTTTTGTATGTCCTTAATTGAGAAATATTATAAATAATATATATAAATACACTTTATTTGCACCACACAAGAAATTACACGAAACAGAAATACATAGATATTAAAATAATTTTAGGCACAAAAGGCGGCCTTATCGCTTAGCAGCGATCTCTGCCAGGCAACCTTGAGATAAATATTGAAGAAATTATTTATAAAAACGCCTTTCTAATGATCTAAGGTGGGTTTTTTCTAATTTGTTCAGGCCAATGAATATAGCGATCTCAATAAAAAAAAAAGTAAAAAAAAAACAGCGAGGTGCGGCTTGCGCCGCCCCCCGGAGGCTGCCGCCCTGGGCCATGGCCCATTTGTACCTAGGGTAAATACGCCACTGTGTTTGAGGTGATCAAATAATGACAAACGGTGGTTCACGGTCGGTTCAGTTTGAAACAAGCGTTTTGTTACTTCTTCGTCATTAGGAACGAGTCGAGTGCGACTGGACATCTAGGTCTGGGCTGCGACATCGAATTTTTCCATTTATTAATTTTAAATTTATTCAGTGTTAGCATCTAAATGTAGTAGTATCTAATCTAATGTAGTAACTAGTAGGTATCTAACTATGTCTACTTCATTACCAAACTTTTAACAAAACTAGTTGCATCCGTCAAAAAACCTAGTAAGTAGGTATACCTAGGTAGGTATATGTATATAGTATTACTTATTAGTAAACCTGATTGAGCAAAGAGAGAGCGTTGTGTGCGCAAGCTGAATTAGAAGCATTTCCTCTTATTCTTTGGAATAGATTCGTTAGATACCTACATGTGTGAAAAATGAACCACAGTTTCAATATCACAATTGCTCTGGCCGGCCGGCTGTTCTTGTGAGAAGCAAGATCTGAACCCTTGGATTTCAGGATCACAGTATGAAATTTGTTTTTACGCATTGGCAGGTTTTGAGTCTAATTGTTAGGTAGGTAGGTACTGCCTAGGGGCCCGCCGCCCGCCGCCGCGGAAACGCCTCAAGGTTCGAAACCTTGCTACGACTAGAAATGTATAAGTAGGTATATTAAACGCATTCAGTTATAAACATTTATTCTCAAGGATAGGTCTTCAACGCTTCATAGCGCAGACACGTGGTATACGCATTTAGAAGGTTGTTTTTCAATATATTTTCTAAATGATAACTGGTTATAGGTAAAAAAAAATAAGAAATCATTGTCTAGTACCTACCTAGGTACAGGTAAACGAGTATCATCATTGGGAGTAAGTACCTACATAATATGTGGGAAGTTAGGAGAACGCGTATCGCGTGTGTTTCGCGAAGGCCTCGCGTGTTTACTCGAGTAAATAAAAAGTAAAAGCGGCCACTAACCGGTACACCATGTTGTCACTCGTCTGCGTCTTCTTCAGCGTTGCTATCACGGGTCAGTGGTCACAGTCCGCGGCCGCCTCGCGTGCGTGTCTGCGCCGCACAGCCTGCCGGCCGCCGCACCAGCCTCTTATAACCTGCGTCTAGGAACGCTAGGAGCACCAGGCTCGTCTAGCCACCTGGCACTAGCCACTAGCCACTAGCCTAGCACGCACAGGGCCGTACCGAAGAGACACCTGCGGCGGCGGGAGTGACTCAGGAGTCGCTATCTTTAAACTGCGATTATCTCTCGTACCTATATGTAATGACTAAAATATGTTAGTAACCGTAACCGCGATTATCTCTACGTACCTATAAGTAATGACTAAATGACCTATAATTAGTAACTACTGGATTATTAATTACTTACAACTGATTTACGACTATTAATTAAATGTAATTCCCGCACTTAATTAGATACTTAAAGGAAGGTGGTTTCTAGTCGGATGGCCAGGTCTAACTGAGGTGTGCGAGTGGGAACTAACTAAACGCGCCGGTACTTGTTGATTAGTGTTGTCTAAAACCAATTCCACCTGCTACTTAAGTAATATAGTATGAGAGAATACAGGGCGATGTAATGAATGGTGCGATGCAGCTGTGATAAGTGCATCACTGTTAGGAGTCTTTTTCTTTAAATCTCACTTGAGTAGGTACCTACCTACGATAACATCTTCAACTGCTCCATCACTCTACACGAAGTGAGATTGTAGTTGTAGTCATGCTTGACTACATTTACAATCTCACTTATTTATTTTGTTTTACATCAAATTAGCCACTACACTAACATGATGGATTAATTTCCTTTACAATCTAAACAATTATAATATGATACTAATTATAAAAAAGAAAAAAAAATGTGTAGGTACAGATTAAATGAGATTAAAAAACATAATCAGCGGGGCTAGACAAAGTAACAGTCGTTCGGCGTTAACGAAAGTAGACAAAAATGTATGGACAAACCACGTGACAAATGAAAACAAAATGAAAGCAGAATCTACTTTATGCTTAGAGTTGTTCACTGTCGGCTGTCAATTGTCATGCAAAGTAAGCTAAAGTTATCTACAAGATCTGCGAGAACGCCAGGGAGCGTTCAAATTGTCGTAGTCGATTATCAAACACAGCGTGTTTCCTCTATTCGGTCACGTGGTTTTTCTACAGTCACGTGGTTTGTCCATACATTTTTGTCTACTGTCGTTAACGCCAAACGACTGTTACTTTGTCTAGCCCCGCTGGTAACCTGAAAACAATGAATAGCAGTGTTATTCAATATTTTCTGATACCTTGTGGTATAAACGTTTGTATGTTTGTTAGTCTTTTACATCGCAAGTATAACACGATTGGGTTGTGTGGTGTGAAGGGTTTTGCTGAAAAACCGAGTTACACGCGGACGGAGCTGTGCTAGTATAATTACGAAACTAACCATGAAAAACGTAGATATTTATTATGGTGGTCTCCTTGAGTATCGCATGTATCAATGAATGATCTTGAAGCTATTTTCCCACTGAACGGAGAACAATGTCCGCCAAACGCCGGAGACCGGCTCCCGCAGAAATGCACCGTACACTTGTACCTTATAATTGTGTACAGTCATCAAAACAATAGGGTATTTTACATCATGTAAGAAAAAATATAAAAATGCATGTTTAAGATAGATTTTGAAAAAAGTAAACGGGAAACGTCACTATTTATTCATAAAATTGCAATGTGAATAATTTTATAATTCCATTTTAAAAATCGTCTTTTTTTATCTGTCCAAAAACGCCATCCACCATAACGTGACGTCACACCGACAGTACCGTGACAGTACACATCTAGTTTTGTGGTCTGTGGTACACATATACAAATTACTCTATGGATATTACACAACCTAGATTATCGCCACAGAGTACATCACAGACCACAATAGGGTATTTTACATCATGTAAGAAAAAAAAATAAAAATGCATGTGGTTTGTGGCGTTTTTACCCACGACGGAACGGAGTACGGGTATATGCGTTTAGGGTGAGAGACCGTTTGTACATTACTCTATTAATGAGATGTTATGTTTGTTTGTATGTTAAATTGTTCACAAAAACCAATAATGCAAAAATATTTTTGTTTGTTTGTTGGTTTGTTTGTTTGTGTGTGCACATCAATGTTCCCATTTATTTCAAAAACGGCTTGACCGATTTAGATGCGGTTTTCTGTATAATGTTTGGTGTTCAGCGGCAATGGTTCTTAGATAGTTGTTACGAACATCTATCACCAGGGGGCGCCATAAAATACATTTATATTGCAAACGAATGTTCCCATTTATTTCAAAAACGGCTTAACCGATTTAGATGCAGTTTTCTGTATAATGTTTGGTATTCATTGGCGATGGTTCTTAGATAGTTGTTACGATCATCGATCACCAGGGGGCGCCATAAAAAACATTTACAGTGCAAACGAATGTTCTCAATTATTACAAAAACAACTGAACCGATTTGGATACAGTTTTGTATAAAATATTAGTGAGTCATTGGCGATGGTTCGTTGATAATTGTTCTTGTGATTGAACAGCAGGGGGCGCCACAATAAACGTATCTTTATGACTTGGAAGGGAAATTCTCTGTTTGAATGTTATTTCTAGTTGTGTTAGGGATTAGATTTGTTTTAACTAGTCTCAAACATTAAATTTGGTGACGAGGGTCTGATGATGCAACATGGGCCTGATTAGCGATGCTTAATAATGGTAACTGGTAAATAAATCGAGTTTAGTCTTATTTGATTTGGTAAAATTATTCTAACGCATTAGGGTTGGTGGCGAGGATTAATGAATGAATGTGGCGTATTTACCCTAGGGGCAAGAGGGCCATGGCCCAGGGCGTCAGCCTCATAAGGGCGGCGCCACGCACCGCTCAGCTTTTTTTACTTTATTAAGAGAAATTCTCTGTTTAATGTGTTTAATCTTTCTAGTAGGTACACAAGGTGTTAGGGATTCGTATGTTTAACTAGGCTCCAATGATAAATTTGGTGACATGGGTCAGATGAAGCCTTCAGAAGCTGCTTAGAGGATCATTTAAATTACATTATTATAGTACCTAATCGAAAAACTATAAAACAAGTGGAAAATTAAAAAATTTTAAAACACCCACGACTTTTGCAGACTTGTAATTGAAAAAGGATTAAATAATTTTTTTGAAATCCCCGACTAAAGGAAAGTAAGAACTAAGAACCTATCAGTATAATTACAAATCCAAGAAAATCCGTCGGAGCTGCAATTGCTATTTTCGTTTCCAATATCAATTAATGAAATTAGTAAGCATTGATAAACTGCCGACATATGAGAAGTATCAAGAAATTGAATTAGTCATCAACTGGTAAACAGCACCATCAACACCGTCACAGGCCGGAACAGCAGATCACGAAACTTGGAGCTTTTAATCAACAAGTGTTTCTTGTACTGTTAGAAGTCTGTGTTCGATCTATGATTGCGCTAAGGCCGATATTACACTATCATATATATAGGATCATAGAAATGTGAGTCATTTTTATATGAGGAACATATGATAGTGTAATATCTAGATTTGTCTATAATCATAGTTCTAGGATCCTATTTGGTAGCATGCGCACAATTAGGATCATATGTCTCTACTCTCTACTCTCGTCTGTGTAACCAAATAAATGGCATCTTCCAAAACGAAAAATTTCGAGTGGAATATTGAAAGTACAAAAAAGCTAATTAGCCTTTACGAAGAAAATGAGTGTTTATACAATAATCTGGTTCCAAATTAAAAAAATCGTGACAAACGATTGTCAATAATGATAGTCATTGCAGAAACTTATCGGATTTATCGGGAAGAGTATGCCTCGTTGCAGATGTACGAAAAATAAATAGCCTCAGATCTCAATATCAACGAATACACGGCTAAATCGTTATCCATCTTGATAGTATATGACGTTTATATGATCATTGTAGTGTAATAAGTAAAAATGAAGAACTGAATCACATAAAAATGATCATAGAATTTGACAGATATGACATCATATATATATGATGAATATATGATAGTGTAATATAGGCCTAAAGATAAAATAGATTATGTGTTCGTTCAGAAGTGTAAGTTTTAAATTTTAATACTTAGTCATCTGACCTTACATCTGACTGAACCAACTCGCTAGCAATATGTGTAAAATGTTTTTACGTAAATTATAAGAAAATTCATTAAAATATTAACATTAGTCTGCTACAAATCTAATTTTTTTCTTTTCAGTCCACTTTAAAGATTTTATTACTGGATTCTGAACATGACCATCCGACGTTTGACATTTGTTTTATTCTTTGGTTTTACTCAAGATACAGTATCATTAATCTGTGGTTATACTACTGTTTATTGTCTAGCTCTAGTCTATGGTTACTAACGGAGTGACGTCACGAGCCGTTTCCACGCGAAAATTAAAAATCGTAATTATAAAATCGTTTTTAAGGCTTTTATTGGTTTTGAAAAATTGAAATAAAAAATTCTATTGGTTTATTACGATCACAGGATTAATTTAAAACAGTTTTCAAAAAAAGGTGTAAATGCCCATTCAGTTAGCCGCTCCAATGCTCAAGATCTTTCCTCAGAAACTTGGATTGTGCAATTATTGTTATTTGAAAATTTCTCTAATATTTAGGTATTAAAGAATTAATCTTTAAATCAAAGTTCAAGTTTTTGTGAAAAGGAATGGTCATTTAACCTTGCTCATTGCCTAGCAACGTGTCGTCGCTCGCTCGTGTATAGGTACCTACACATAACATTTTACAACATCTCTGATGGACGCGCACCCTAGTTGTAGGTGCGAATGTACCTAATGTTTTTGTTGTCTGTACCTACTGGACACCAGTGCTCTGATGCGCCTGAGTGGCGGCAGTGCCTCCGCGCCAGTGTCAATATTAATAAGCAGATGACAATGGACTTGTCAGAGGCAATTCATAATTACCAGGTCATAGCAGAGAAGCCCTTTATTAAATTAGAATAAAAAATAATAATAATTACCAGTTCATCATCAACATTTTAACAAGTTTCTACCTCTGAAAAAACTGGTTTCTACTAGGTGGCGATCAGTGGATATTTGTTGGTGGGAAGCCGGTTTTCTATCGAATTCATCGCATTTTATAGACGCACTTTTGAGTTTGAGTATACTCGACTTGACCAGCAAGTATGGAAGAGTACAGACACTGTAAAATAAACAAAAATTACTTGCTTATAGTAATTAGTATCCCTTTTTCCGGTATAGCCGGCGGGAATCTTGTCATATGGACTCCTTGCCACTAGCACGACCTCTACTGAGTAGGTACGGTCGGCAAATAAATACCCACATACAATATGGTAGGTATAGCAGTAAACAATTACTGCTAAACACACAATAAAGTAGAAATCCTTGAGTATTTTGTACATATCTATGATTTTGTAGATTTATGTTAAATGTAAGGCGCCTGATGTCTTTAATTCATCTACCTACTTGTACTACGTAAACAGCCAGTCAGATGCGAGTCGGACCCGCGCACCAGAGTTCCGTAAGAGCAGATGTACCCGACTCCTGAAAAGAAGAGCCACGAACAGACGGAAAACAATGTTCCCGTTAGAGTTGCGTCTTCTCAATTGAAAATAGAAAACTCTGCCGCCAAGTTCGTAAAGCAGGTACCTACTGAGATCTGGCAAGAAACACGGCACTTGCTTTTTTTCAAAATATACCGACTCTAAAGAATTGTAAGATATATAGGTATCCTAGCTAGGCCAATGTAGATGAGTGGTGTATAAATCATGCGTGACAATCGAACCTCGTACTTGTGTCCTCAGCGCGAACTTTCGCTCTGTTTCGCCACTGGTTATCCTTTTCAGTCTACGTGCGTACAGTCAGTCCATGCCTACGTGATAATATTATATGGCAATGCAAAGCGTGTAGTGTAGCGATGCACGCTCGTAATGTACGTTTGACACATCGGAGTGCATAACCAATGAATCGATGAGAAAAACGCTTTTCTGAGTTACGAACTCGATTCGAGTTACATATTTTCATCTTATTACATGTAATTAGGTATGTGTCATACTTATTAGTTCTGGTATGTAAATGGCAGCTGTACGCGTAAACAAAGGTTAAAGAAATAATAAATAATCATACAATTAATTAAATAACAAGTAGGTACAATGTGTGAGTCGATACCTAAAGAGCCAAAATTATCATTGTTATGAAGTACAAACAGGAAAATATAAATGGTTTAAATTAAACGAGTAATTAATCAGAAACTGTGGCATAAATAATAGTTTTATTTCCTCTTTTGAGTTTTGACTCCTTTAAGGTACCTATCTAAATTTCAATTAATGCTCCATTTCGGTATTAATTACACTACGAAGAGACGAACGAGGTTGATCTAAATTCTAAAGCGTCCATCATCAGGTACTCCATGAGTCAACGACTCCTTGGCCGTTAGTTTTCAGAGAGCTTTCCTCTCGTCTAGACTTTACTAGAGAACAGTGAACAACGCAAATAGTACGGTGCAAATTGCAATTAAACCTAAACCCGGACATCCAAAGTGAAAGGATTATAAGTGGTCTCGATGAAATCTGGCCCTCCGATTCATCATTGAACTGCCTGAAACTGTATTGAAATGATCATGTCCAAGTTTCACCAAGGTATTCGTGTGGCATATCCTAGGCGTGACATAATTCTGGCGCTGGTCCAGACTTCACAACGGAGCCTCCGAGCCGGCGCTGCAGCCAACGACTAACGGAACAGAGCACCTACTAACGTCCATCTAGCATTGATTTGTTCTATATTTGGCATCGATAGGTATACGGCAGCCTCGCTCATTTAACGGTTCAACAACTATTTATTGTAGTCCTCCCGCGTCACCTTTCGACCGACACACAAGACCGCTTGACGTCGCAAGGCCCTGCATGTTTTCGGACTCGGTTGGTCGGAGTAGAAGGTGCACTCCTTAGTTGACGTGCAGATAGTGACAATCACGCACAGCTCTGTACTTTACCTATATACAAAGACTTCTATGTATCCTATATGTATCCTATATACATAGAAATCATTGCCTATATATATAGACTTTACGGAACTCGGTCAATCTCAGCACCTACTGTGGACAGTTTTTTGCCTAGAAGCCTTCCGTACCGTACGTATAGATGCAGTTGCCTAGGCCTATGTGAGAAATAAAGATCAAGTGTTTGTTTTTTATCGTAACAGTGAAGCGGTAGTTGGCCTTACAAAACGGCTTTAGAGACAAAACAGTTGCTCAAAAACTCAAAGATTGATTGTTCTATTTGGATGTTTTTGCAAGTCACAGTTGCAGGAGAGACAGAAACGAATTGCCCATAAGTAGTGTTGGTAACTTAAGGGGATTTATTGAATTTATTTTTGTCTTTCTCACTCTCACGAAGATTTGGTAGGTGCGACATGCAGCGTCGCGGAAGAATATAGCAGAAAAACGACGTTTTACCTAATTACTCAAAAACTAAGCCAGTTATCAAAAATCTGTTCTAAGTGTTTTAGGATATTATTATTACCGATACATTAAAACAAAAATTACAATTACATCCATTGTAGTTTCCGATAAAACATAGAAAAACTGAGATTTTGGAGCAACTTTTGGGAGAACTTTCTATCGAGAAAATTTTATCCAATCGTGTTTCTGCTTCTAAGCGATTTTAGATTAAAGATCCAAAATACATGACGTGTAAATTTGAAAGTAATTGTCTTTATAGTTTTTGCATAAAACTTCATTCAAAATCACCTAAATACGGCTTGTAGGCCGTTAATTGCTGACAAGTGTGGTCGTTACAAAAACAGCCTCATCGAGTCATCAGGCTTGAAGTCGCTAGTGGTGGTCGTTGACCAGCACAGTTTACGCTCTCCCGGCCTTGGCAGTGGCCACAGGCACGCCGGGCACGCCGGCGCGCCGCAAAGGGCACTGCGCGCCGCCGAGGGCAAGGGCGCGGCATCCGCGAAACTAAAAATATTTATGATCCAAGACGCCCCACGTGCCGACACATTCCTGGAGGTGTAGCCACATGACTCATGTCTTCAAATTCCAAGATTGCTGGTATCGCAACACTTTCGAACGAAATTCATAACATGTATTGGGAATTACGTTTACCTATACATACCTGACTGCAAAGTAGATTCCAAAGAAGTAGAAAGAGACTTCCTCACAACCAAATGTGATTCTCTGAACTTACACTGTGATCTGAGATCTTCATCCCAACAAGTAACAACAGATGTGTGAACTGTTTGTGATGAAGAGATAAATAATGTCGCCAATGAACACAGAGACAAACCATTAGCATTAGAAAAAAAAAGCAGCAGACCACAGTTAGCGGCGACCTCAGCGGCAGTAACTGGATACTAGCGGACTGCGGAAGGAGGCAGAAGGCTACTGGCGAGTGGCGACTCGTTATTTGATTTGAAACATGCACGCTTGGAGGGCTGTAGGCTGTAGCCCCGTTTGAGGGCCGAAGCCGGCGACTCTCCGTGACGTTTTTGATGTTATCCCTCCAGCTAGTCGTGGGTTGACGTTCCTTGATGCATGGCCGCCATTCCAGCATTTTATGAACCAGCATATTTAGGATGGTTGCAACGAGAGAATAGTATTTGCTTGAACGCAGTTTTAGGTGTACTAGGTACCTGTCTACTTATTGCCGACAATAAAAGTAAATTGTATGTTCACGGCTTGCTCCTTGCTCATAAATCTCGTAATTACTTACCTACTTGCTGACCTCCACGCGGGACCGGCCTTGACGCCTCCCGTGCTCCCGCCCGGACACTCCTCACTCCTCAGTTCCTGACACGTACATACTATAAGCTAATGAAATAAAAATTAAATATTATACAAAATGTGCCTACATGACAATGTTCAGAGTTAAGCCTGATCCTTCCTTTCCTCCATTATCCTGTAATCCCTCCAAAATTTTGCGTTCAACAATAAATATAAATAAATAATTCTCTGCTTTCCTATAGTCACATTAATTTATACAAACGTGCAAACTAAGTGTCAGTAAACTGCTAAAATTATACCTAACTTATTTGTTACTAAATCGAGTACGTTGTTATCACGATTTATAAGTAGGTACCTACCTATAACCTATAGGATATAGGTATACAAAAAAGTTCGTAACTATGATATTAATTAGCGATTAGTACCTACCTACCATACGTTTACTATAATATACTCAACATGTACCTATTTTAATTGGTCAAGTGCGAATCGTACTATTTTACTATGGTTCAAGAGATACAGCCTGGTGACAGGACAGCAAAGTGTTAGTAGATAATAGGGTCCTGTTTTTAGCCTTTGGGCACGGAACCCTAAAAATAAGTCATGAAAGTCAAATTCACATAAAAATATTGTGCGAGTTGCCCGTTGATAATTAACAATCTGTTATACTTATTGACCTAAAATAAACGACAATAACTAAACTATAACTGTACTTTTTGCACAAGTTAGCAACTAGCATGATAAGTTGACATGATACCATACCAACCTAGGTTGGTAAATTGTGCAAAAAGAATGCAAAAAATATGGTTTTTGCCTCCGTTTTTAGGGTTCCGTACCAAAATGGTAAAATGGAACCCTTATGGTGCGACTTTCTCCGTCTGTCTGTCCGTCTGTCCGTCACACTCGATTATTTCAGTAACTACCAGAGCTATCGATATGAAATTTGGAATAGTTGTGTATATTAGTGGCCCAATGACACTGAAATAAAAAAAAATGGAAATTATTTTTGTTCTTATTTAAAAAGGGGGGAAAATCGGAGGGTTGAAATTTAAAAGTGAGTTAACTGTACTGTCTGGGGTATCATATGAAAGGGTTTACTTTGTAGATTCTAAAACCGATTTTTAATTATTTTTAGTCATGATAGTTTTTGATTTATCGGGGAAAATGTCTAAAAAAATACCGTTCCCCCCCCTTATCTCCGGAGTTTACCAATCTCAAATAATTATGGTCAATAGGAATTTACGTATATTTACAGGAAAACTATAGCCAATGCTCTAACTAGCATAGTTTTTTTGACGTGACAACGTCTTATAAATCGATAGAGCCGGTTGCACGCACGAAAAAACATGACTCATCCGGCGTTACCGGCGTTACCTCGCTCATGCGGCGTTACCTCGCGAGCGCGGAACGAGCGACAAATAAGACGTTGTCACGTTCAACTATCGTCAGTAAACCGACTTTACAGGCAACCAATTTTTTATATTAACAATAAACCTCTACAAACAAAGTTAGTTTTGCGGTTCATTAACAAAGGTAATTAAAACCCAAGTTCTTCTAAGTACTCGTCGTCAAATAAACATATTGGTTTTTGCCTGATTGTTTTGCTTCAGTACTTCTTGAGTACGGAACCCTCGGTGCGCGAGTCCGACTCGCACTTGGCCGGTTTTTTTTATTTAGTTAACAACCCATTGAGGGTTGCTAACTAACAAATTGAACGATACAGAATCAGCCTACAGGTCTGTTAATGTTAGTATTTCAGTGCCCACGAATCCTACAATCATAACTTGCAGACAGTGATAACATGGTTGGTGGGCGGTGACTGGTGTCCGCTGTGAGGTGCCGTCAGTCTAACTCGTCGATCAACTCTGTCACTTGTTGCCCTTCGCTAGGCAGCTGGCGAGCAGCAAGCAAACTGCCTTACGATGAGCCGCAACCGACACGAGTGCTCTTCGCTCTTTTCTCTTCTCGTCTACCGTCTACTTCTCTGCAGTCAGCTCTCCACTTCTTGTTGCTTCTTTGTTTTCACTTTGGAAGTTTTCACGACACTCCAGCAGTATGTATACGACTATAGGTGTAGTAATTAGAATTCAGAAGGGTGCTGGGTGACCGTCAAACATCATAGACTCTGAACGAAACCATTTCTTCATTCTGTCAAAAATATTACCATTGGGCGGGCCATTAAGTACCTACCTACTTACACACAGAGATATTTAATGAGGTTTAAAATGCTTTGATTCACTCCTAGATGAAGCTTAAGGCACGTTTGAATGAACGAATGAATGTTTGCTCCTAGTTGGCTCGACTTGTGCCTCAGATGAGTTGAGCAGACGAGGAGCAAAATTGTGGTCAAAACTCCAAGTTGATAACTATTTCTGGTAACCAGCGTCAGTTTAGGTATAATACGTTAAATTTTAGGTCCTGCAGATTTCAGTTAGTATTCTACCTATAAAAATGTAAGATCCTAAAAAACTTAAGTAATGCATTTCAAAAGCTTGAAACGGTCGAAACAGCGCAGACTCTCTGTTTCGATATTGACACTACCCAGCTCTGTTTAGGAAGAGGGAACTGTTCGACGAGAGCCAGTGTTAGTAAACTGTAATGACTGTTCAATGCTCACCTCTGTTGCGCTGGCGACTCCTGCTGGTGGCTGCTGCTGGTCCGCGGGGCAGCGAGCGGCGCGCTGTAGCGGTGCGTTGTGCCCGGAGACGCCCCGGGCGCGCGTTATAAGCCGCTACTATCAGCAGGAAAGCCGCGAGAGCTGCTAATTGGCGCCGCAGCTGTGCAGCGCGTGCGGTCAGCGCCCGAGCGGGAAACAGAGACCACGTACCTACCGTGCTGCTGGCTGCTGATAACGGCGCTAGGGATGTGCTAACATTTACATATTTCAAAAGGACATTAAGTAATACTTGACTAACCCAAATGACTCTAGCCCCATAATAAGGTCGAATGAACGGCACTGGCTCAAAAGCACAGAAATAGTAATAATACCGCAACTCAGAAGAAACTACAAACACGTCAAAAAGTTACCTATTTGAGATGATACCTATAATTGCAATGACAGTTGGAGGAGGAGGAGTTGGAGCAGGTACTACTGCTTCTACCAATGTAAGTAGTAGGTGACTTTAGCCTCTCAGCGGGAGCTAGGTAAGAGTCCTGGTCACCTCTGACTTTACAGAGTTACGTCTATTTGTAGATACCATGTCACCCGATTGGCGGTGGCAGCAACCAGCCAACCACTGATGGGTGAAACGCGCACTTGGCCAGAGTAGAGGGTTACCGCTTTTAGGCTCAGAGAAGACCGGTGCTTACTAGACTAGGTACATCATTCGGTTAATGATTGAAGATTTTATGGCACTTACTTATCGCAAAGGCTATCTGCCTTACTCGAGTGCATTGAATCTGCGATCGGCACGTGCTTTAGGTAGAAAAACACACATCCAAGCCATGCACTCAGTATAAACGTCATGTCGATCGTTCGTTTTAGCCAACGAACGTCCACAACTGGACCAAAGCGTATTGCAATGATTTCCGACTTACTTACATGGTTCTGCTTCTGCGCTAGTTCCCACGACCCTCTTAATGGTCAGTCAGTCTATCTGGTCGGAGGTCTGCCAACACTGCGCTTTCCCGTGCGGGGTCGCAATTCCGGCACTTTAGGTCCCCAATGTCCGTAGGTTCTACGATCTATGTGCCCTGCCCATTGCCAGTTCAGCTTCGCGCCACGTTGAGCAATCTCGGTAACTTTAGTTCGTCTACGGATCTCCTCATTTATGATTTGATCACGTAGAGATACTCGTATCTCATCATCAAGATGGTCATATCGATCAAGAAATACCTAACTCTTCAGTCGTGTGGCTCACCTTAAGACTTTAACTTTATCCCGTTTAGCCTCATATTTAAGTCAAATAAATTGATTTTAATAGCGAATTATAATTCAAAAGCCCATCACTAGCATAGCGTTAAAACAAAGTGTCGTTATCGCTGGCTGGTCGCTGGGTAGCGGCAGGAAGCCTCGCCGGAAGCCCGGCGCTGATACGCCGCACGGCTGCGGGGCCCTAGGGCTCCGCAGCCGCCGCGCCGCGAGCTGCTTCGATCCGCTCTCGAGGAATGCTCGCAAGCACATCTCAGGCACCATCGCAACAGGGAAACTCACGCTTCCAGTGATATTTAGGTTCCTAAATCGATCCCACGACCCCCTGACAAGAGGCAGAGGTCTGAAACTCTGAATTGGTAGGCTATAATTGCTCTCTAAGAGCAGCGAGCCTACCTACTGTCTTTTGCCACTTGCCAGTGCTGCTTGGAGTGTTTGGTATGGGTGATAGATATTTTTAGCTATTGCTCAGCCATGCCATGGGATATTCCTACGAATATTTAGTTAAAATATAGATAACCCTTCATGTGGTTTTCCTTGGTTTATTTATTCCCACTGTTAATTTATGATGACGACATAGGTATAATTAGGTACCTATAATATAGTGTGCCTTATTTTCCAATAGTTACTATTAATAATATAATATTTCCCTTTCCCTTGATTTTCCCTTGAAGCTAAATATCAAGTTTCTAGCTCATCTAGAAGTATTTGATTGGTTTAAGAGCACTTGCGCTGCGCTCCAGACAAAATTTTCTTGAAATATTTTTAACAAGACGTACCTTGCACATATATCCAGGTTTGTATAGACACAAAAATTAAAGGTAGGTACTTATTAGCAACAAATTCAGTACCAGCCTCCAAAAATCTGCATTCTTGCTGAAATTTTACATAGGTACATCTTAGAAGTTTCGCTCCGGTCATTTACATTGTAATAGTAAAAAAAAAACAACTGTATAGAAACCTCGTTAATGGAGATTCGAAATAACAAACATTTTTTACACATACTTGTAAGGCTTTTTCAAAATCACGTAGGTATGTCCTGGAACAGGTTTCATGAAATTGCCGCGCTATTTTTTTTTCCTGAACGCCCAACCGACGACCCAAGCCTGACGGGGACAGGATCTCGTTTTTTTCGCAGTTAGTCGACGAAACAGCAAGCCTGTAGACTACGCTTTCGTTGTACTTGGATGGTCCGGGAATGGTCCTCTTAAAGCAACTAAATATCATCACTTACTTTGCTAGAAAATTTTTGAAGAAAGTAGAGTTGAACGAATCGAAAAATTCTCAATAGTAACTACCTACTCTCAATAGTGGATACTTCGATCTACTGCCTTGTGCTGACGATTTTGGCGCCAAAAGATACTTGTTCTTCCAATCGTTTGTGTTAGCAAGCAGTCCACTCTTCAGCAGTACTTAGGCACCCGGTTAAGCAAAAAGCAGAAAGTCGCGAAAATCGGAATATCTACCTACTTATCTACGACGGAACTTACAGTGCAAGTTCAAGGCTGCTGTCGCACGGAGCTGGGCAAGGCTGCCGTCGGGTCGATCTCGCTTTATCAAACAGACACCACTATGTAATGCACTTTCCTCACTAGTTTTGCAGCAAAGATTGAAGTATCAATAGTAACGAAGTGTAGGGCTATGAGAGATTTAGTTGGAAACATCAATCTGGGATATTGTCTCGGTGGTTCGGCAGGCGCGGTGTTTACGCGATCAGCTGTGCGCGGGTGGAGCGGTTCGTAGTGCTCGTAGTATCGTCGCGCGTCGGTCGGGTCAAGGCCGCGGCGCCCGCAGGCGCGCAGGTCCGGAAGAGGGTCAATGTTATTCAAAGACATGAGAGGGTAGCGCCTGATGCGATGCAATAGCTACCGAAGCAACTTGCTCATCGTTGTTTTGCCTTTCTGTTTTACAGCAGGAGCCTATTAACGATATTAGTCAAAACTTAAAAGCTGTTCGCCTTATATCAGCTATATACTCGTACTTAAAAAATGTATGATCTTTAGTTTTCGTACCTACATAAATGGAAACATTACCTAGCTTTCTTTCATAAACGATTATTATATTATCAGTAGTTATTCAGTATTATATGTATAACCCTGTAGAATTAAAACTATCCTGTGAATAGTTTAAATCACTAAAATAAAAGTTACGTGGCTAGTAGTGGCTACAAAGTGAGTGAGTTACTGCGAAAAAACTAGTAGCTATATTTTATAGACTACTTACTTAAACACTTTACTACGACTACGATATTTATGCCTGCCGCTGTGGCATCAACATGTTTAAAGATATACTGTTAGGACAGCATATCGAAACTGTGGTCCATAGACCACATATATAGGTGCTACCTACTTACGAGTAGAACAGCTACGAAAATCGTGACGCTGCTGCTTGCTATACACGTGCACCCATCAATGAATAAAGAAACCCCCATGGATGTTGTCACCATCCCTATCCATCATCCCCTGCCTGTCACCAGAGGTCAGAAGGCATGGATTCGAATACCCCGGCGGCAGGCACACGCCTCTGAGCTACGTGCGTCTGTGGAAACTGAATATCACTCGATTACCGGAGAAGGAAAACATCGTGAGCAAGCCTGCGAGTCTAGTTTCAGAATTCTCCATAACGTTCTCATAGCTATGTGAAGCCCGCCAACCCGCACTTGGCGAGCGTGGTGTGCTGTGGTCGAACCTCTCATTCTGAGAGGAGCCGTACGGCTTGCGGTGGGACATCAAAACTGGACGATGATGAGACGTGCTGCAGTGGGATAAGAATTAATATACAGCAATGTTTTACATTTATAAATTTTTATTAATCACAAGGCGAAACTTTACAAACAGTGCTATATAATAGTAATTATAGTAAACGTAAAAAAACATACACAATAAAATAAAATACAAAAACCCAAAGACAAAATAAACGAATATATTTTTAGTATTTAATTCGAATTGGTAGCATGGGAGTATCGAACTTTAGAGTCCGGCGCAGGCTCCGTGCGACACGACCGCGGTCGCAGCGATCATCACAAGCTTTCGTCCAACTTGAATAGCCTGATTAGAGCGATGTGGTTCAGCTGCTAGTGCCTAGCTACAGCAACTCTCCTCTTGGAAAAGCTCACAGAAATCCTTTCCTACCGCAGCCCAGTGGCGCCGCACGAGGCCTCGTTTACTCATCATCAGGCCTTCGGTCACAGATATTCAGCTTCAATCGCCAAAGTAAAAAGTGCGCGGGGTTCGCATCGAATCCACCACCAGAACATTGTTTGTACATTGAAATAATCGCTATAATATTTTGAATATCTATCAGTCACAGAGTATCATAAGTGTCAGTGGGTGCACTAGCAGTATCAGCTGGGGGGCGCGGCCAGGTGGCCGGGCGCGTCGGCGAAGGCGAACTTGAGGCGGTAGGCCTCGGCCACGAGCACGCCGACGTGCGAGGCGCCCCAGTGGTGCGTGGGCGCGTTCTGCAGCAGCAGCAGCAGGCCCTGGAAGTCGCGCTCCTGCAGCAGGCGCTCGCGCCACGTGAGCAGGAAGGCGGCGCACACGTACAGCTGGAAGGCCGCGAAGCCGTCCGCCTCGGCCAGGTAGGTGTCCCACAGGCGGATGCTGCAGCGCAGCGGCAGCTCGCGCGTCAGCAGGTTGTTGAGCCAGCGGAACGCGAACTGCAGGTAGTCCACGCCGTGCCGCCGCAGGTGCTCGTGCAGCGGCCGGTCCACGCGCGCGATGAGCTCCTGCAGCCGCAGCACCTTGTGCTGGATGCCGAGCTGCGCGAAGATGTAGTTGTCCTGGATGCTGTCCAGGAACTTGCTGAGGCACCAGAACGAGTCGGCCTCGATGACGTCGCGCTGCTGCGGCGCCAGGCTGTCGAGCGGGAAGTCGTCCAGCTCGCGGCCCGGCGCCGCCTCCTGCAGGAACACCATGAAGAAGGGCGTGACCAGGTCGTTGATGCCCTGCACGTAGCCCGACGCGGGGTGCCGGATGGCCCAGATGTACAGGATGCGCTCGAACATCACCTGCACACGAGCCCTGATGGGTACTGACTTATGCAAGCTATATACGTATTTCATGATTATATTTATAAGGTCTTGTTAAATGAGCCTAAATAAAATAAATCATTTCAATCAAGTGCAATGCTCTGCAGTGTATGGAATACTTGGACATCACCTCTTATTGGCCATACTATTGAAAAATTTTTCAATGACAAGAATGGTTGGAATGATAGGGATATATTTCCATCTCTTCACGAGATATCTTAAAAATTATGTATTAATTATTGATATTATTTAAGAAATTGTATATAATGACATTTTTTTTTTTGAAAAGAGCAAGTGCCGAGTTTCTTGCCAGTTCTTCTCAATGCAAACCTGCTTTCCGAACCTGGCGGTAGAGTTTTGACTTTTCATAAGAACGTATTAATTGGGCCTATGTGAAAATAAAGATTTTTCATTTTCATTTTCATTTCATTTTCATTTTCATTTCATTTCATTTTCATTTTATTGTGTGGATCTAGAACACACATATATCTAAAACTTATGAGATAAATTAAAAATTCTATTATCAAGTAGAACTTTAAGCAGAAAATTATTTTATTAGATTGTTTTAATATTTATATTTGTGAACGTAGGATTCCATATCCAAATGTTAAAAATGGTATAGTGAGACTTTATCCACCCCTCCTCCAGCCATCCATCTGTCACACTCAATTATTTCAGAAACTATTAATGCTATTGACCTGAAATTTAGAATAGTTATTGGTAATAGTAGCCCAACATTATTGCTATCAAACAAGATTGAAAATCATATCCTATACCTTTAAACCAGCAATTCTTGTATATATATAAATATATACATTTCTATATAATCTGGATCTCGGAAACGGCTCAAAAGATTTTCATGAAACTTAGTATACACGGGGTTTTGAGGGCGATAAATTGATCTAGCTAGGATTCATTTTTAGAAAATGTTGTATTTACCAAAAAAAATATATAAATCTATACCTGACATCTATTGGCGATAAAGTAAAACTATTACAGTAAACTCCTGCTGCCATCTATTGGTAAGTAGCTGTAATACTACCGAGCAAAGCTCGGTCACTCAACTTGTTTATTTTTATTTAAGAAGGGAGATAAACCAGTATGTTGAAATTTCATAATGAGATAAAAATATGGATTGGGGTATCATATTAAAGGGTGTTACTTGTACATTCTAAAACAGGTTTTTATTTATTTTTATGCTTGATAGTTTTTGATTTATTGGGCAAACTGTGAAAAAATACTATTCCCCTGTTATCCCTGTAATAAAATCAACTTTTTTAACCAGCATACTTTGAAACAAACAATAAACCCTACAGTTTGTATACAAAGTGCTACTTAATGTTATAAGTAGTTTTTTGTAGCACCTATGGTACTAAGGGATATAGAACCCTCGGTGTGCGAGTCCGACTCGCACTTGACTGGTTTTTTTTAAGTTGCCCACTGTTACTAGACTCCCTGGAAGTGGGGCGTCACATGTGCTCACTGGTGTTACCTGCACTGTGGTCTGCTGGAAAAGCGCCACAAGGGGGCTCATGCGTGGAATGTCGATGTGTATCTGGCGATAAGTGTCCTCCTCGCGCTCTGCATCGTAGTACTGCCGCACCAGGTGGCGGTAGTCCTCCCGCTTGCGCTGCAGCGTCTCTGCGCGCCGCTCTGCATTGGCGGGCAGGTACCCTGCCAGCAGGCGCCACGTCACCGCCCGCGCCTGCCACCAACAGACACTTTACTTAAACAAACACTAAAGTAGCAACAATGATTGACAAGATATATCAACATCCACAAATGTCACTTTAACAGTCATAATTAGAGTTACACATTTACCAAACACCTCTAAGGTCAGGGGTAAACAATTCTGTACACACGCTTTCATAACTCACAATGGATTGGACTGACCTTGGTGGGGATGCCTGACCAGCTGAGTTGCTTGAGCTCGTCCAGGTCCAGCACGGCGCTGTCCAGCAGCTGCGTGAAGCGCTCCAGCTTGGACTCGCTGCTCTCCTCGCGCGAGCTCAGCGCCGACAGCCGCACGGGCCGCGGCCGGCCCGGGTAGCGGCGCAGCGCCGAGCCCGCGCCCGCGCCGTCCTCCTTGCCAGCGCCGTCCGGCCTGACCGCGCTCTGCGCGTTATTGCGGTGCGAATTGATCACGCTGAGTGCCGCCGTCTGCGCGGCGGCGCGCGAGATTTTGGCGTCCGCGATGCCGGACACCACGTCGTCGTCGCCCAGATCCCAGGCGTCGTTGACGGACGCCTGGAACTGCTGGTAAGACGAGCCCGACATAACCTCGTTTCGTTCGACCGTCTGCCGAGGCCTGCCCGGAACGGCTCGCCGTGGAGTCCTCCAGAAACTTTCAGTCGCCGAGTCGTTCTTGTCATGTTCGGCTCGGGCGCTTTCCATAATAAATTAGAGCAAGAGACATATTAAATAACTTATTTCAACAACACAAATACAAAAACCTTGATATGACATATCACTTCACCATAGACAAGTGTTTTTCTTTTACATTTACAAACGTCATTCATTTTTGTTGCGTCAATTATTAGCGTCACTGATGAGGAGTATAGTATTCTGTGCTCAGGGCACTGATTTCTATGCTGAGGCTTGGACTCGGAGCGTAGACCATGGAATTAGTACTTTTGTACGAAGTAGGTACTTATTAATTCCATCGCGTAGACCTTGGTTGAAGTTTTTATTCGTCCAAGGCGTAGACAGAGTAATATAGCAAACGAGCAAATGTCCCTAAGACCAAGAATACTATAGACTTGACAGCTGCGTACACTCGTAAGAGACAGACATAGAGATGGAGTACATTCGTATTTTGGGGTGGTCGTTTTAGGCAGTTCATATAAATAAACTCCCCACATAATTAGACTGACGGACCCATAATAAATATTACAATAAAAATCATAATAATATAGTAATCAAAATCTTTTTTTTTTTTTTTAATACAAATGATAATATACACAATCATAAAACAAAAAAATTATTAATTTACAAATTAACATCTTTTTTTCGAGAAGAAATTATGAAATACTATTACAAGAAAATCCTACTTTCTGTTAATAGCACAGAATACATAATAGTACAAGTACAGAAGACTCACTTCGGAAAATCAGTAAAAGAAATAGGCGCGTGGACTGATAAAATGGAGGTTTAAAGCAAATTTTCGCGTTTCGGGTGAAAATTTACTTTTGTTTGGCTTGATGAATTCGGAGTCATTATTTACCACAGATAGTAAATCCGCTGCTTCCTGATTGATAAACCGCTTTGTTTTAAAATTTTCTATGATATCAGTCAATTCTGCATTTTTTTTGACAAGTCGTCGAGCCTTTGATCTCAAAGCAGCAATTTTTTTCTTCCGGTTTTCAGCAACTAACGTTTTTCTTTGTAAATTCATTGTCAGCTTTAATTTTCTTGGTGTCATCGTATCTGCTGGATTATTCGACTGCAAAAAAAAAATACAAAATAGTTGAGGGCCTCGCAACTCAAGAAAATAAAATCTTGTGCTCTATCCAAGGGTGGATAGCTTTGGTGCCTGGGTGGGGTCATACGAGTAAAAAGTAGGTCCTCGAACAAGCCCAGGGATCCCCATAACCCCCCCCCCCCCCCCTCCCTCGTGGATACGCGCTTGGCTCTACCTTGTATAATTTTGTTTGTAAACAGGATACTTACTGTTTCAATTTCACATTCCATCGGTAAAACTTCGGTAGTTTCGCTAGATGAAGCTTTTTCACTATAAAATGGTACAGGCTGGAAAAGAAAATTTATCCAAGTTAAATAAATATCTAATAACTTAAAAACTATGGTTTCTAAAACTAGGATTGCAGAAAATAACAGGTTTTGATTAAATAATAGTAAGTATACTTGAGGTCATTTATGATGCAATCCAATGATGTGAGAATGATAAATAATTTAAGTATATTATTTGTTAAATTTTATGTAATTTCATATTTTGTGTATTTGTATGAGTACATAGGAAATATTTCCAAGAAATAAAATCATCATCATCATCATCATCATCATTTCAGCCTGCGGACGTCCACTGTTGAACATAGGCCTTCCCAAGTGAGCGCCACCACACCCTGTCCTCAGCCTTCCTCATCCAGCCGCTTCCCGCCACCTGCTTAATGTCGTCGGTCCAACGAGCTGGAGGACGCCCCACGCTACGCTTACTTGTACGCGGTCTCCACTCCAGGACTTTTCGGATCCACCGGCCATCGCCCCTGCGACACGCGTGACCTGCCCACTGCCACTTCAGCTTGCTAATGGTTTGGGCTATGTCAGTGACCTTGGTTCTCCTGCGGATCTCCTCATTTCGGATTCTATCCCTCAGGGAAACTCCTAACATAGCCCTCTCCATGGCCCGCTGCGCGACTTTGAATTTGTGGATCAGGCACACGGCCTGATTCACAAATCGTGAGTGAGACAAACGTGAGTGTCCACGTTTCCGCGCCATACGTAAGGACGGGAAGAACGCACTGGTTGAAAACTTTAGTTTTCAGGCATTGAGGAATCGACGAGGAGAAGACTTGATTCAATTTACCGAATGCTGCCCAGCCCAGCCGTATTCGTCTGTTGGCTTCTTCATCGAAATTATTTCTGCCTAGCGCAATGGTCTGCCCAAGGTAATTGTATTGAGAGACAATTTCGATGCCAACGTTTTCGACGATCACTTGTCTCGGGACAACGTGTTGATTAAACATGACCTTGGTTTTGTCCACGTTAATCCCTAAATCGATCCGTCTGGAAGAAAGGTTTAGGCTGTTCAGCATGTCCTCAAGGTCCTGAGGAGTCTCTGCCAAGATAACAACGTCGTCGGCGAACCGTAGGTGCGAGATGTATTCCCCATTAATATTTAGTCCTCGTGTTTTCCAGTCCAGCGTTTTAAAGACCTCTTCAAGTGCACTGTTAAACAGTTTCGGGGAGATAACATCCCCCTGTCTAACACCCCTCCGTAAGTTAATCGGTTTTGTGCGCTGAGACTGTACTTGGACGGTCATTGAGGCGGAGTTGTAGATACCTCGCAACACCTCGATATAACGCCAGTCGACCTGGCACCTCTGCAGAGACTCCATAACAGCCCAGGTTTCGATAGAGTCGAAGGCTTTTTCGTAGTCCACAAATCCAAGGCAGAGTGGCAAATTATACTCTTCGGTCTTCTGTATTATCTGCCTTAAGGTATGAATGTGGTCCACGGTGCTATAGCCTTTTCGAAACCCAGCCTGCTCAGGTGGTTGGAATTCGTCAAGTCTTCGGGCGAGGCGATTTGTCAAAACCCTCGAAAACAACTTGTATACATGGCTCAACAGTGATATCGGCCTATAGTTCTTTAAGAGATCCTTGTCGCCCTTTTTAAAGAAAAGGATCACCACACTGTTGCTCCATGCCTTCGGCGTAGTACCGTTCAAGATGACGTCATTGAACAGCTTTCCCAGCTCTGCCAGGATAGGAGTGCCTCCTGCACGCAGTAGCTCTGATGTAATGCCGTCATCACCCGGCGCCTTGTTGTTATTGAGTTGTTCGAGGGCTATTCGCATCTCGCCTACGTCAATGTCCGGAATGTCCTCTGTGTAGTGACGGGTGAGGGTCGCTCGTTTGTCGTGCGCGTTCTGAGCCGCTTTTGGAGCATGAGAAGAGTATAGTTGCTGGTAAAATCTTTCAATATCTCCTAGAACCTCTGATTGGGAGGTAACGGTATTACCTTCGGGTGTCCTCAGCTTTGTTAAGTGGCTCCTCCCAAGTCGCTTGGTAAATACCTTCGAACCTCGATTCTGTTCAATCGCGTCCTGTATATTTCGAGCATTAAAGCGCCGGAGGTCGAATCGTATTTGCTTTTTAACGCGTTTGTTCAGAGTGTGCCACTCATCCACCGCTGGAGAGGTCACCCGTCTCTTCTCCATTAGTTTTTGGGTATCTATGGAAAGAAGAAATAAAATGGTTAATGGTAAATCAAAACAAACTAACAAGTTGAAAGGTACTACCTGTTTCAATTTGGCAGTCCATGTGTTTGCTGTGCATAGATTTTGATGTTGAAGGTTCATTCTGAAAAAGAAATAAAAAAAATTGGAACCACTTATGCTCAAATCACGATTTCAATAATTAAAATGATCTTCAAACAACTATTATGTACATACAGAGCTATGTTGTATTATTATTTTAAACATAGTTAGTTGTAGTTCTCACCTGGTACTCCAAAGATGATTTATAGGCACATTTTAGAATTGAAGGATCTCCTTTAGAGATATGAGGATGGAATTCACCAGAACTTGCAACCTGAAACATTGAAAGTATATGGTTTTGAAAATATGTAAAATTATTTATTGAGAATTGTTTATTATTTACTGTAAGTACATTGTTTTAATAAACAAGTACAATCATTCACATAAAGCATTGCGGCTTTAAAAACTTTTAAATTACATGTATTGCTAATGTTGGTATTGAATACTTTGCCAAATAAATCTTCTGTTGCTTTTTCTGAAAGCAATCGGCTTTAAAATGGATAGAACACATGCGAGTGTACTGAGTGGGCTGCCAATTTTGCCAAACTTCGCTGCAATCCAAACATTTCGCACAGATTCGTCTTTTGGAAATCTATAAAAATTAACACGAGACATATTTAATTTAAATAAAAATTATCACTAAACCAATTAAGTTTCATCTAACAAATAAAATAATCAAACGAGAAAACTAGAATTTAAATTACCCTTTAAACCGGGAACTTTTACCCTTTGTATTGTGGTATGTATGCCTAAAGGTGATGATAATCCAGCAAAATTTAAAATACTCACAATATGGCTGCCGTTATTGCCATAGCCACCCGAATTGAGCCATAGATATTTGGTCAGGTAATAATACAAAAATATTTTATATTTCGATCGAGAAAACTCTTCTTTATTGCGCTAATATTATGTTGTTTTATATGATTTAAGATTCATATACTTAGATGAAAGTAAACCATAAAAAACAATATAAAAAAGAGACTTACTTACGTGTGAAATGTTATGTTTTCACATTTACGTTCAGTACGGCTTTTACAGCCAACAACGCAACAATTTACCATTTTTAGTAAATATACTTGGTAACGTAACGTACGTAATTTGGTTGACGTCCAACAAACTCGCACGAAACGTTTTTCCTCCACGTTTCTGATACGAACCGCTAAGGTGTGGAACGCCCTTCCAGCCTCCGTGTTTCCAGCCAAGTACAATCTAGGTGCCTTCAAGAGAAGAGTGAATAGGCATTTTCTAGGCAAGCGCGCTCCATCCTAGACCTCATCATTGCTTTCCATCAGGCATGATTGTCGTCAAGCGCAAGCCTATCTACAATAAAAAAAAAAAAAATAATAATATAACAATTAGGTACTCAGCAATCCTTAAAACACTTCACTATCACAAAATGTCTTTTTATTTAACTCAGATTCTCATTTGTTTTACACACACGTCGATTGTCTGCCGCAAACTAGTTCGTGGCAAACAGAAATTACCCATGAACGGTGATAGGGACAAAAACAATATGTGCGTCTCTCTCACTCTTGACGACTTTTGTATGTAACCATCACGTTCTACCTTGGTAATAATAATTATGTGTCAAATCTATAGAATACTTTATTTATGAAATGTCCGCAGCTACGGTCCGACATAGAGGTATTTGTATTAATACCTCTATGCGGTCCGAAGTCTCCTTGTTCTGAGCATAGATTATAAATCTATGGCTCTGAGCACGTTCGCATTCGCTACGGACCTGAGCTACGGACCGCGACCAACTAAGACCAAGAATGCGACCAACGACCAATGATGAAGGATATCATAGCATCTTAGCATCAAACCCTATACGACCACAGATGTGATAACTATAATATATTTTGTCTTGTAATGTTTCACAGACGTATAGAATAGCATGGTGTTAATAGAAACTTTATGACCACCTCAGATGTGAAATGACCACAAATGTGTTGACAAAATAAGAGACAGACATTCAGAAATTACTCAGATTAACTTGATTGATCTGAGATAAATTATTATGAATTTTCAATTTTCGTCCTGAATTCTGAATGCCAGTACTACAATCACACAATTTTTTTTCAATAGGTTATTATTAATATAAAATTCAAAAGCCCGTTTCTTTTAAAAATACGTAAAAATCTCATGGCGCTAGGTTGGTGGTTCATGCTTTACATTCCGTTTCGTTTCTATGAGAACCGTTAGATCGATACGAATCGTAAAGATAAAATAATAATATCTTTTGGAACACCAATATGGCTAGTCCAAATTCTGAAACTGATTTAACTTCTATGTTCATGCAAAAAGGAGACAGTAAAAGAACAAAAAGTCCGACAAGATCTGAATCAGGAGCAGTAGCCAGAGCGAGTTCTCTCGTCAGACCGGCCGAAGTGATCACCGTTAAAGATTTCTTCGACTTTATGAAAACGGCGTACCAAGTGTACGAGCACTTGGCGGGCGACGAGGACGAAGGGTCCAAGATCAACTGGGAGGAGCTGACGAAGCTGACGGTGCTGAACCACGTGATCGAGCAGCAGGAGCGCGACCTGCTGTGCCAGGCGGCGCTCGGCGAGCAGAGGGCCGGCACCAGCAAGAGCGAAAGCGCGCTCGCCGCCGAGCCCGCGCGCGCCGACAAGCGGTACAGCTGCAGTGAGATCGAGGGCAGGTGTTCCATATTTTATATTTTTAAGGATTTGAGATTTTTAGAATACAATGAAATTAGCGAATGGATACAATGACGTCACAATACCTGTGCGGCGGTGAAAATACCTACGTTTGATTAAATTCATACTTAGTGTTAATTAAATATTTAAATAAGCTCTTGGTAGTCAGGAACTAGCAATATTGCCTCGGCCGCATATATTATATGCCTACTTACTCCGTTATGGGTGTTATTGAACAAATACCTACATTGTCATACTTCATTAAGTCACGCGCTGCAACTTGCAGGGCGATGTGTGCGGCGCACGCTGCCCCCGGAGGCGCGCGTGGAGATGCTCGGCGTGTGGACCGAGGCCAATCTCAACTGCAAGCTCAATGACGTATGTACATCAGTGCCACCACACACGATTGGATAAAATCTTCTCCATAGAAAGTTCTCCCAAAAGTTGCTCCAAAATCTCAGTTTTTCTATATTTTATCGGAAACTACAATGGATGTAATTATAATTTTAGTTTTAATGTATCGGTAATAATAATATCCTAAAACGCTTAGAACGGATTTTTGATAACCAGCTTAGTTTTTGAGTAATTAGGTAAAACGTCGTTTTTCTGCTACATTCTTCCGCGACGCTGCATGTCGCACCTACCAAATCTCCGTGAGAGTGAGAAAGACAAAAATAAATTCAATCAATCCCCTTAAGTCGCCGCGTTGCTGCGAGCCTGCGAGAAGGCTTATAATTAGTTATAATATGTGGCCACGAAATCACCGCGGATCTCCTCTAAAAATATCATTTTAAATGTTTAAAAGGGAACAAATAAAAAAGGCATCTGAAATATAATTACCTACCTACGTTATCAATGTAAACTCATCGTGCTCGGCAGCGGATGTTCACGCTGCGAGCTGCTTGATTTTTCTTTTCAAATACCAATATGGCCGCTTAACATGGCACGTGCTTCAATCACGTGCATCGACTTGTAGGTGATCAACGAGGGCATCCTCGACTCCATCCTGCCCTACCTCGTGGGGTACAAGAAGCCCAGCAAGACGACTAGCGTGTATGCGCCCATCATCAAGAAGACCCCGTCCAACTGTTCCACGGACGTCAAGAAACCTGCCAGCTTCGGAGGCGAGTATACTCGCTCCTTGCGACAGTGTCGAGTGTTACATGCATTTTATCTAAAACTCAAAATCCATACAGCAAATCATCGTAACGTTTGTCGTAAATCCTTCACTTTGTTGGTAAATAATTGTGGCTTATTTTTGTTGCAATTTCTAAAATGTAAGGTGAAATACGAAGGTCGCCAGGCGGTGACAAATAATACCCGGATTGTTCTAAAATTAAACTTTATTAACTACTTTTACATTATTAAAATTAACTATAAACTAAACGTCAGTTCGTCTCCGATGCTAGGTAAACGACAGTAGGAAGCCGGCCTTTACTCCAGTCCCGGCTAGCTATACGACACCGCTCGTGTTACGCTTACGATAGTAAAACGTTCAGGGTTATCACTTCACTGCACTAAGAAGTTAGTAGGGTTGACGAATGTTCACTCAGCTACTGTAACACCTCCACCCGCAGATCCTCAACTATTTCAGGATGTTCCGTGAAAAAGTTGCAGGTTGAGATGTCGCAGCATCACCTGTTGATAGTGGGTGTCCTTGACCTTCTGTGGCTGCGCTTTTTCCCGGCTGACTGATCGTTAGTTTCCGTATAAGTAAGCGACGAATGAGGATTGTTCAGAGTTATAAAGTCGTTTCTTCCACATGAAATTGAAATTGCTAATGACGGTCATCCAATTTTTTCATGCCTTCCCTTGATAGTGAAATTGTAGTTATTCTGCATGACTTATCTATATGCTGGCTAGTAATGAGCGTTGAGATGCAGTCTGGTGTAGTTCTAATCCGGTGGTTTAACTTTTCTTCGCATAGATATCCGGCTGTGTTGCTGATCTTCGGGCATTCAGCCTCTATGTACACATGCTCAAACTCACTTGTAGCAATGAAGGGAAATGGAGGGATAAGGATTTGGTTTTTATTATTTGGTAATATGGATAATTTGTATAGGTATGCGTAGATACTATCGGAAATCTTAGTACAGAACCTATTCTTTTTTCTGAATAAAATGAGCCTGAACGTATAATTATCATTATTCTTAAATCCTATCATTATATGGTGAGCGGTAGAAAGTGAAAATGTACACTCATCAAAGTGATTCTCTATCTCCGTAATTTGATCTCGTACGTTTATAATTTTCATCTTTAATATATGCTAGAACTAGTTGATCACAAAGCCGGATAAACCTTGTAAGAACATGAGGGTTTCCATCGAAATCAGGCACGACCCTCAACGCCTTGTTTATTATATCCGGGTTAAAACTATTTGAAGTCATTTTTGATTCCTTACCTAAATCTAAATTTCTATTACTATCTAAGTTTTCCCTACGAGCCTGCCGAGGTGATGCAGCTCTAGGGTTACCTCCCGAATTTTTGGGATGGAAAATTTTGGATGGGTCTTAGGAAAATAAAGGAAGCGACACAGTGAGTAATTTTGTGCACACTTACATTATATATCCGGATATCTGGGTCAGAGTCTCGAAGTTCGGAGGCTGCTCCGCCTGGTAATCTTCTAGGTTCTTGATGGTTACTTGATAACAGCTAGATAGCCGATCAGCCACGCGATACCCGGGTAGGTTTACGGAAACGATTTTCCGGATATTTCCCGATATTCCGCACCTCGCATTGACTCGAGCAATCCTACCGACTGCGCCAAATACGAAGGTCGCCAGGCGGTGACAAATAATACCCGGATTGTTCTAAAATTAAACTTTATTAACTACTTTTACATTATTAAAATTAACTATAAACTAAACGTCAGTTCGTCTCCGATGCTAGGTAAACGACAGTAGGAAGCCGGCCTTTACTCCAGTCCCGGCTAGCTATACGACACCGCTCGTGTTACGCTTACGATAGTAAAACGTTCAGGGTTATCACTTCACTGCACTAAGAAGTTAGTAGGGTTGACGAATGTTCACTCAGCTACTGTAACAGGTGTAACAACAATAATATATTGGAAGAAAAATGTATGTATTGAATGGAAGCAGGCGTTATTTTGCGGAAATCCATAATTAGCAGGACAGATTAATTTGTTTTGCTGTAATCCGCTACTTGAAAAGATTCTGTATGGTACAATATGCAGGAACACTGCCCACATGAAACACCACACACAATTTTCCAACACTTTCTTCGACGCACGTTTCGTCCCGAACCGGGACATCCTCAGGAGATGTTGACTTCACAATGCGAAATCGTAGAGTGACTCTCGTGTCAGCAACGCGTTCTTATATACCCTTTCTGATTACTCATCCTATTGTTCGCCCCACTCACTTCGGCTGGTCTCGTACCCCCGAAAACAAACGAAGCAGTGGCGAAGATGATACGTTAATTTGTTCGTTAAGTAATTGAAACTGATTATTATTGCTACATTTTATTATTTCTAATTGTTCCAGCATGCTCAGATAAAGCCCTTTATCACAAGTATGTAGGATTTTATACGAATGATCGAGTGCTAATTTGTGTCCACTGTCTAGAAGATGTTTTGCGAAATGAGACTTTTGGGGTTGTTTGTTTCTAACTGCGGCTATATGTTCTTTGTATCGTGTATCAAATTTACGGCCTGTTTGACCAATATATACACCATTACATTCTGAACATTCTAGTTTATAAATGCCCGATTTTTGTTTATTATCTAATTTATCTTTACCATTACATATATTTCTTAAGGTATTGTTTGTTTTAAAAGCAACATGTATATCATGTGTTCTTAGTTTCCTAGCAATTTGCTGTGATACTGGTCCAAAGTAAGTTAGACTTGATTTGTATTTATTGATTCTCTCAGGAGATGATGAATATAGATCCGTCCTGATCTGCAATAATTGTTGTTTCCTAATTATATTATTGACTATATTGGTGCTATATCCATTAGCCTCTGCCATGTGGTAAATTACTTTTAATTCTTTTAAATAGTTTTCCTTCGTAAGTGGAATAGACATCATCCTGTGTACATAACTGTGAAACGCTGCGAGTTTATGCTGCCAAGGGTGACAGGATGTAGCTGGTATAGTTGTGTCAGTGTATGTTGGTTTTCGGAAAATTCCAAACTGATGTTTGTTATTCGCACGAGTTATAGTTAGATCGAGGAAGTTAAGAGAATTGTTTTCTTCTAATTCAAATTTGAATTTAATTTTAGGATGTAGTTTATTAAGATTAACAACAAAATTATCCAGCTGTCTGTTCGATCCTGTCCAACATATTATAATATCATCCACATATCTGTAATAATATAGAATATTTTTATTTTTGACAATATGTTTATTTTCAAAATCATCCATAAATATATCAGCCATTAATGGACTTAGTGGTGAGCCCATGGCTAATCCCTCTTTCTGTTGATAAAATTGGTTATTGAATTTGAAATAATTCTGTTTCATACATATTTTCGTTAAATCTATTACTTCAGTTATTTCGTTGGCATTTATATGATTGTGTTCCAGTAATTCAGTTAAGATGGTTATTGTTTCATTAACTGGGACGTTAGTGAATAAGCTGTCCACGTCTAGTGATATTAATTTACAACGGTCTGGCAATGATAAATCTTTAATGTTATTAACTAATTGGAGACTATTTTTCAATGAATAGGTTGGATCGAATGATGTTTTTGCTTTAATAATTTTGTTTAACTCTTTAGCTAATTTATACGCTGGTGCACCAATATATGAAACCACTGGACGGATTGGAACATTATCTTTGTGGATTTTCGGTAAGCCGTATAATGATGGAGCATTAGTGTTCATTAGAATGACGTTTTGTTTAGCTGTGTTTTTGGGAAAAATGTATTTTGATTTATTTACAGCTAACCTTACTTCTGCTGCGTATTTACTAGTTGGATCAGTGGATAAGTGAGAAAATTCTTCTCCTGATATGACCTCTTGGACTTTGTTTTGATAATCGATTTTCTTTAGAATGACAATAGCATTTCCTTTATCGGCTTTTGAGAGAATTAGATTATTATCCTTTAAAGTATTTTGTAAAGCTCTATAATTTTTCATGTCCTTATTGCTATTGTTTATGTTGTGTTGATGACCCTGTGAATTGTGATTTAGATGAGCAGCGTTTGTTTTGATCTCATGTGCTACAATGTTTTTGACAATGTTATCTTTTTTACTAAGGACCACCGCTAATTCTGATTCAATTGCTAATGTTTCTAATGATTTGTATGTAGTATTATTTGGAATATTGTATTTCAATCCATTCTCCAAAAGGCCCATTTCCCTTTCGGGTATTACAATGTCCGTCAGGTTTTTGACTCGGGGATAAAATTGATGACAAGGACCGTCTGCCATACTGTCTGTCTCATTATTGTTCCGAACTGCAGATTGGGAGGAATTCTTCATTAGTACTTTTAATTTCTTTTGTTGGGAGATGTATTTCCTGTGCACCTCAATTGATGCCAAGTCTCTTGCTTTTTGGTCCAGAAGATCAAATTCAATATTATGCAATTTGAAAGTAAGTTCTGAATACAGTATTTTAAGATGCATTTTCAAATTATCCCTAACAGTGAACCAGTGCCGTGATTCTTCATTTAACCATACTTGTTGGGCTTTCTTGATGGCAATACTGGAAGCTCGACTGTGTGTGTTGGTTTTTATATTAATGTATTTTGGAATGACGTTAAGATGTTTACATTGTTGATTGAACCAAATATTTTGAACTGCGACACGATGTAATTTCGTTAATTTGATGTAAAGCCTAGCCTGTACGGTCAAGCTCACCGCTTTTAAATATTGAATGGAAGCAGGCGTTATTTTGCGGAAATCCATAATTAGCAGGACAGATTAATTTGTTTTGCTGTAATCCGCTACTTGAAAAGATTCTGTATGGTACAATATGCAGGAACACTGCCCACATGAAACACCACACACAATTTTCCAACACTTTCTTCGACGCACGTTTCGTCCCGAACCGGGACATCCTCAGGAGATGTTGACTTCACAATGCGAAATCGTAGAGTGACTCTCGTGTCAGCAACGCGTTCTTATATACCCTTTCTGATTACTCATCCTATTGTTCGCCCCACTCACTTCGGCTGGTCTCGTACCCCCGAAAACAAACGAAGCAGTGGCGAAGATGATACGTTAATTTGTTCGTTAAGTAATTGAAACTGAAATAATCAGTTTCAATTACTTAACGAACAAATTAACGTATCATCTTCGCCACTGCTTCGTTTGTTTTCGGGGGTACGAGACCAGCCGAAGTGAGTGGGGCGAACAATAGGATGAGTAATCAGAAAGGGTATATAAGAACGCGTTGCTGACACGAGAGTCACTCTACGATTTCGCATTGTGAAGTCAACATCTCCTGAGGATGTCCCGGTTCGGGACGAAACGTGCGTCGAAGAAAGTGTTGGAAAATTGTGTGTGGTGTTTCATGTGGGCAGTGTTCCTGCATATTGTACCATACAGAATCTTTTCAAGTAGCGGATTACAGCAAAACAAATTAATCTGTCCTGCTAATTATGGATTTCCGCAAAATAACGCCTGCTTCCATTCAATATTTAAAAGCGGTGAGCTTGACCGTACAGGCTAGGCTTTACATCAAATTAACGAAATTACATCGTGTCGCAGTTCAAAATATTTGGTTCAATCAACAATGTAAACATCTTAACGTCATTCCAAAATACATTAAGGCTGCCAATCCACCGGAGCGGAGCGAGGCAGCGGAGCGGAGAAACGGAGATATATTCACCAATAGGATTGCACAAAATCTCCACTCCTCTGATTTTGTGCAATCCTATTGGTTAACATTTCTCCGTTTCTCCGCTCCGCTGCCTCGCTCCGCTCCGGTGGATTGGCTGCCTAATATAAAAACCAACACACACAGTCGAGCTTCCAGTATTGCCATCAAGAAAGCCCAACAAGTATGGTTAAATGAAGAATCACGGCACTGGTTCACTGTTAGGGATAATTTGAAAATGCATCTTAAAATACTGTATTCAGAACTTACTTTCAAATTGCATAATATTGAATTTGATCTTCTGGACCAAAAAGCAAGAGACTTGGCATCAATTGAGGTGCACAGGAAATACATCTCCCAACAAAAGAAATTAAAAGTACTAATGAAGAATTCCTCCCAATCTGCAGTTCGGAACAATAATGAGACAGACAGTATGGCAGACGGTCCTTGTCATCAATTTTATCCCCGAGTCAAAAACCTGACGGACATTGTAATACCCGAAAGGGAAATGGGCCTTTTGGAGAATGGATTGAAATACAATATTCCAAATAATACTACATACAAATCATTAGAAACATTAGCAATTGAATCAGAATTAGCGGTGGTCCTTAGTAAAAAAGATAACATTGTCAAAAACATTGTAGCACATGAGATCAAAACAAACGCTGCTCATCTAAATCACAATTCACAGGGTCATCAACACAACATAAACAATAGCAATAAGGACATGAAAAATTATAGAGCTTTACAAAATACTTTAAAGGATAATAATCTAATTCTCTCAAAAGCCGATAAAGGAAATGCTATTGTCATTCTAAAGAAAATCGATTATCAAAACAAAGTCCAAGAGGTCATATCAGGAGAAGAATTTTCTCACTTATCCACTGATCCAACTAGTAAATACGCAGCAGAAGTAAGGTTAGCTGTAAATAAATCAAAATACATTTTTCCCAAAAACACAGCTAAACAAAACGTCATTCTAATGAACACTAATGCTCCATCATTATACGGCTTACCGAAAATCCACAAAGATAATGTTCCAATCCGTCCAGTGGTTTCATATATTGGTGCACCAGCGTATAAATTAGCTAAAGAGTTAAACAAAATTATTAAAGCAAAAACATCATTCGATCCAACCTATTCATTGAAAAATAGTCTCCAATTAGTTAATAACATTAAAGATTTATCATTGCCAGACCGTTGTAAATTAATATCACTAGACGTGGACAGCTTATTCACTAACGTCCCAGTTAATGAAACAATAACCATCTTAACTGAATTACTGGAACACAATCATATAAATGCCAACGAAATAACTGAAGTAATAGATTTAACGAAAATATGTATGAAACAGAATTATTTCAAATTCAATAACCAATTTTATCAACAGAAAGAGGGATTAGCCATGGGCTCACCACTAAGTCCATTAATGGCTGATATATTTATGGATGATTTTGAAAATAAACATATTGTCAAAAATAAAAATATTCTATATTATTACAGATATGTGGATGATATTATAATATGTTGGACAGGATCGAACAGACAGCTGGATAATTTTGTTGTTAATCTTAATAAACTACATCCTAAAATTAAATTCAAATTTGAATTAGAAGAAAACAATTCTCTTAACTTCCTCGATCTAACTATAACTCGTGCGAATAACAAACATCAGTTTGGAATTTTCCGAAAACCAACATACACTGACACAACTATACCAGCTACATCCTGTCACCCTTGGCAGCATAAACTCGCAGCGTTTCACAGTTATGTACACAGGATGATGTCTATTCCACTTACGAAGGAAAACTATTTAAAAGAATTAAAAGTAATTTACCACATGGCAGAGGCTAATGGATATAGCACCAATATAGTCAATAATATAATTAGGAAACAACAATTATTGCAGATCAGGACGGATCTATATTCATCATCTCCTGAGAGAATCAATAAATACAAATCAAGTCTAACTTACTTTGGACCAGTATCACAGCAAATTGCTAGGAAACTAAGAACACATGATATACATGTTGCTTTTAAAACAAACAATACCTTAAGAAATATATGTAATGGTAAAGATAAATTAGATAATAAACAAAAATCGGGCATTTATAAACTAGAATGTTCAGAATGTAATGGTGTATATATTGGTCAAACAGGCCGTAAATTTGATACACGATACAAAGAACATATAGCCGCAGTTAGAAACAAACAACCCCAAAAGTCTCATTTCGCAAAACATCTTCTAGACAGTGGACACAAATTAGCACTCGATCATTCGTATAAAATCCTACATACTTGTGATAAAGGGCTTTATCTGAGCATGCTGGAACAATTAGAAATAATAAAATGTAGCAATAATAATCAGTTTCAATTACTTAACGAACAAATTAACGTATCATCTTCGCCACTGCTTCGTTTGTTTTCGGGGGTACGAGACCAGCCGAAGTGAGTGGGGCGAACAATAGGATGAGTAATCAGAAAGGGTATATAAGAACGCGTTGCTGACACGAGAGTCACTCTACGATTTCGCATTGTGAAGTCAACATCTCCTGAGGATGTCCCGGTTCGGGACGAAACGTGCGTCGAAGAAAGTGTTGGAAAATTGTGTGTGGTGTTTCATGTGGGCAGTGTTCCTGCATATTGTACCATACAGAATCTTTTCAAGTAGCGGATTACAGCAAAACAAATTAATCTGTCCTGCTAAAAATGTATGTAACAAAAATAATAATTAAAAAATTGGAGCGCCAAAATTCTACTGCGCATGTTACTATTGTCTATGGTCAATTATTATCGTAGTTTTTTAACATGCAATTTTTGTCCACAATGAGATGGTTTGTTACAGCATCGCTAAGAAAACCAACCGTCTCCCAAGCGCTAACCACCTTTCGTGGTTAGGGCTTGGGAGACGGTTTTCTTAGCGACCGGAGTGAACGTTAGTTTAGTCTGTGTTTTGTTGTCACCAGGCGAGCTCTTGCGGCCTTTTGACGATTTATTCTCACTTTTATTCTTCGGTGTAGCGAAACCTTATCAATGCAGGTTTGCGAGCGCAACCTCCAGCAACGCTGCAAGCAAACGGACCAGCAAGCCGTTTGCTTGCAGCGTTGCTGGTGGTTGCACTCGTTTCCTTGTCCCCGGTGTCAGATGCGAGTGTGGTTTTGCGCGGTGGCTTATTTTCACTCAGCACTTGCGTTTCTTGAGTACCGTTCTTCTTTTGTTTGAGCAGCTTTTTCTGCGCCTCGGCCTCTAAATAGCCATCTGGGTACTGCAAGAAAATTATATTATTCATTCACATTTGTTTGTAGACACCGTACTATCACGAAAATTCTAAACATCACTATAGTAAACTGGACACCTCTGCCCGCCAAATTCAAAAACCGAGCAAAAAAATCAAGTTTGTTGTTGTATATCTCCCCCTTCTCCCTCCCTCAAATTTTTAATACTATCCCGTTACGAAAAGTTTCTTTACAGGAGGTATTGCGCAGGAAGCTAAGGATTTTTGCGACACGAAAATTCCGTTAAGAAATCTACGAAAATCTCTTGAAAAACTTACAATTATTACTAGTCAATAGAATGGGCACGCATGCAATCACGTATAGAGATTTGGTTATGAACTTGTTAGCGCGAGCTAAATGAAGGCAGCGTCATCAACTATTGAGCAAGTGCACTGGGATGCTCCAGTCTTTTACACGACTGCCCAAAAAAAAGGAGTGTAATGTTTCTAGGGTTCATGTACCTATGTATGTGAGTTTCTTTATTCCACCATAACTTTTGAATGGCTGAACCGATTTGGACAAATGGGGTATCGTTAGAATCCTTACATTATTCCGGGTAACATCTTCTTAATATATATAAATCTCGTGTCACGATGTTTGTCCGCGATGGACTCCTAAACTACTGAACCGATTATAATAAAATTCGCACACCATGTGCAGTTCGATCCAACTTGAGAGATAGGATAGTTTAAATCTCAAATTATGGTCGCAATTTTAATTTATTAATATAACAAAAACTTGAGCCACAGCAACGCGTGGCCGCGTCAGCTAGTAGGCTATATTTTTTTTTGAAAAAAGTAAATATGCCGTGAGGCGCCAATTTCAAAAGTGGAAATCAAAATGTTTTCTTCAATTATCACAATATGGGTATCAAAATGAAGGTATTAGAGAGTAGTAACCGAATATATATATTTAAAAAAATATACTTTTACATAGGTAGGATGTACACTCAATTTTTCTTACACGACTGTCAAAAAAGGGTTTATATGTAGGTATGTAATGTATGTGAGTAAGTATGTATGTATGTTTATTTCCATTTATCATAACTTCTTAATGACTAAAGACATTTGGACATAATATTATTATGGGCTATTATTGAATCCTTCCATCACCGCATGTTATACCTACTCCCTCAACAGATGGCGTTGTACTAAGGACGTCAGAATCGGAAGCGCGATGATAAGACTATTGTTAAAAAACATGACTATCCTATGGCTTATGTTGCACTCAGTCGCGTGAGACAATTGGAAGGTTTGGCAATCAGCATTTTAGATCCACGAAAAATTTTACAAGATCCACATGACAAGAATTCTCTAGAAGAATTAAATCGCCTCAGAAATCTTTGAAATATTAAATATTTAACCCACCGCAAATTATTTAAAATGCCCGCAAACACCGTAGACCATCACTAAAAAGTATAAAATAAAAATAAATAATTAAAAAATTAAAAAACACGACTGCCCTGTTTTAAAACGAACTAAAAAGTAAAAAACAAGTTATTTTAGTTCATCTGCATATTGACAAAGGGAAAAGTGGTCAAATTTCTCATTTAATAAAACAGATAAACTCATATTATGGCAGTCGGGGGACCTCTTAGAATAGAAGGTGTTCCTCAGAACGGTCCCCCGACTGCCATAATATGAGTTTATCTGTTTTATTAAATGAGAAATTTGACCACTTTTCCCTTTGTCAATATGCAGATGAACTAAAATAACTTGTTTTTTACTTTTTAGTTCGTTTTAATTAGTAGTTATTGTTGTATACAGAAATACATCATCTACGACAACTGTCTAACTATCGCAGTTTATGAGATACAGACGAACAGACAAACGGACACACAAAACCCTAAAACACAGTTTTAAACCCCTACAAACAATTTTGACCACTAAAAACAGTTTTAAACCCTACAAACACAGTTTTAAACCCCACAAACAGTTTTAAGCCCTACAAATGTAAACACATTAAACACACAGTTTAAACCCTAAAAACTTACAACAATCGAGTATTGCTTCGCGCCGGGCTCCCAGGGCGCCGGGCTGGGGTCGTCCCTGCGCAGCAAGTACTTGTACACGACGAACCCCGACAGGCCGGTCTCCGGGTAGTATTTAACCACCTTGTAGATTCCATCGTACCTGACAAACAAAACAACATTGTTAGCCTAGTCAGGCTAGGTTCACTTATCACGTGATAGAAGAAACTACAGGTACCGTCTCGACGTACTAATTTCAGACGGCCACCGCGCGCCGGCTATGTTGCATGCGTTAGTTTTTGTAGTCTATTTTACACGCTGCGTGTGTCCGATCGTGAGGCAAACTTAGTACGTCGAAAGAGATAGAAAGATACCATAACTTTAGATGTAAAGCAGAGACTGAGCCAGGCACTATTGCGAACTAGATTGCACTTTTTTGCGTCAGCGCTAGAGTCGCTATTTCTTTAAATCATCTTGCGGAGTGAACCGTACCTTACCTACCTTCTGTACCGTTAGGTACTATTATGTATTCCGTGGCCTGGTTAACATTGACGACACATATTCGATACATTTAAAATGTTTTACCTATAGTCCAATCAATAAAGGAGTTGTAGAATGCATGAGAGGGGACCTAAGCAATTTCTTCTGAAACTTGTTCAGGGTACTTAGGAAGTTAACATGGAGCCGGAGTGGGGAGGGGGGGGGAAAGGTACCACTTTTGGGTTTTTCACTAATATCTCAGAAACGGTGCGTCATAGAAAAAAAATATCTTCTAATAAATTAAAGCTCATAAAATTATCTAAAACTTTGGTCTTATTCAATTTTGCCGTATTCCAAACCGTTTCCGAGCCACACGCTCCGGAAAAGTTAATACTACAAAAAAACCTTATCATATAATAATCCGGTCAAGTAAGACATAAAAATAGTGGTCAAATAACAATAATTCCGACAGAGCCAAATCTTCGTAGAGACCTTAGGTTTACCACAATGAATAAAGTGTCAAAAGTCCCCATCAATCCTATGTGTGCAACAAAAGTTATTCGTGGTCAAATATCAAAATTTGAGGTTTTTTGGATTTTTCTCGAAAACGGTAAGTTTTCTCAAAAACAAATTCAGGCCAACGTTGTAGATCTTAAAATTATCTACAAAAATGGTCCTTATGATTTTTTCCCTAAGAGTTAACATTCCTGAGATATCGCGATTCTAAGAGTCACATTATACATGATATGCACATATATTATATTGTTGGAGGTTGATACTTCTTGTAGACTGTTACTGGCTATTATTCGTAATCTGTCACATAGTGACTTGTTATGTTTGGTTGTCATCATTTCTATATATTACTCAATAAAATGTCTGGACGAAAATATTCGTTGTTTTGTGATATACAATAATCAATTATATATCGGTGCTGGGTGCTGCTGGGATTCTGCTAGGCACTTTCCATTTGGTTATGGGCCCAGAGCCCAAATAATTTCCGATATCGTAAATTGTGAAATTGGGAAATACGCACTTTCGATGATGACGGATGACCAGAGTTCGTCAGGTTCCATTTTTGGAATAAAGAAGCTTGGGGGTGCAGATGGCTTTGAGGTTTGGAAGTTTCAAGTCCAAAACTACCTGGAATGTAAAAACTGGTGGGTGGCTGTAGAAACCAAGGAAGTCACTGCAGAACTCAAAGATGCGGATCGACAGGCGCGTACTACCATGTGTCTACTGTTGGAGCCTTCATGTTTTTCGAATGTCTACAATTCGAAGACCGCGCATGAGGTATGGCACAAGCTGTGTGAAGCATACGAAGATAAAGGCTGGGGTAGACGTATATCATTGCAGCGTCAATTATGGTCATGTAAGTTGGAAAACTTTTCGAGTATGGAGAAATACATCTCAAAGGTACTATCCATAGCACAACAATTGGCTGCAATAGACGCGAAAGTCTCAGACGACTGGATCATTTCCATTTTGCTTGCCGGATTAACATCAGACTACAACCCGATGATAATGGCAGTGGATAATAGTGGAAAGGATATTAGCTTAGAACAGATTAAAACTAAACTGCTGCAGGAGGCGAATAGACTGGCAGAAAAGGCAAAAGCTTGACATGAAGACTGAAGGTTTGATTTTTGTTGGCTACTGTGAGCTTACGAAAGGTTACCGACTGATGAATCTACAGACTGGCAAGATAACTATTGCTAGAGATGTTAAGTTCTTGGAAAACGTGTTTCCTGGTGATGGTACGAATGTGACGAAGAACGCAGTTGTTCCTTTGTCCATAGAGGAGGAACGAACTGAATCTGCGATATTGGATGTAGATCCTGATGTTCACTCGAACAGTGAAGATGATTTTCAGGATGCAAATATAGGAAGTACCGAATCCGCTACGAATTCAGAAGTGAGTACTGAGCCGAGTACTGAAAACGTTGGAACGAGTACTGAGCCGAGTGCTGAGACGAGTATCGAGTCAAGATACAACCTACGTGCACGAAAGCCGGTGGATTATTCAAGTACGTGCATCAACGCTCTCGCGGCAATTGACAGCGATCCGACGACTGTAGAGCAGGCGCTAGCTAGGCCCGATCGTGAGCTATGGCAGAAGGCCATGGACGATGAGCTGCAATCGTTGAAGGAGAACCAGACGTGGACGCTAGTCAACTTACCACGTGACAAAAAGCCGATACAATGCAAATGGGTCTTTAAGATTAAGCGAGATAGCGATGGTAAGGTCTCAAAGTATAAAGCTAGGCTGGTAGCGAAGGGATTTACTCAGGTAGGTGGCGTAGACTATAACGAAACTTATTCTCCGGTGGTTAGGAGCTCGACTTTGCGACTTTTATTCACATTAGCTGTAGAATATGATTGGGACATAGATCAGTGGGACGTAACGACTGCTTTCCTTTACGGTAAACTAAAGGAAAATATTTATATGATGCAACCTGAAGGTGCTGTCGCCAAGGGTCAGGAGACGAAGGTCTGCAAGTTAAATAGGTCGTTATATGGTCTGAAGCAAGCGTCGAATGCTTGGTTTCATGAACTTGACCGAGAGATGCTTAGCTTAGGTTTCAAGCAATCGAAGATAGAGCCTTGCTTATACCAAAAGTTGTTAGGGGATAAAGATAGGATAGTTGTAGTTATTTATGTTGATGATATTTTCATTTTTTGTAATTCTTTACACAAAAAAGAAAAGGAAAAGTTAAAGACTGGGTTATTGAAAAAGTTCAAGGTAAAGGATCTAGGTCGAGCTAGAGATGTTTTAGGCATGAGACTTAGGAGGGATGAAAACATCATTTATCTTGATCAGGAACAGTATGTTATTAATGTGTTGCAGGAATTTGATATGACGGATTGTAAATCAGTCATTACCCCCATGGAAGCCGGTCTTACACTGAAAAAGGCTCATGATGGTTGTAGGTTGCCATATCAGAATCTGTCTGAACTATTTAGCCCAAAATAGTAGGCCAGATATCGCGCATGCTGTTAGCGTTCTATCACAGTTTAATTCATGTTACGATGAAATTCATTTTAAGTGTGCTAAACGGGTGCTAAGATATTTAAAAGGGACGTCTGATTTTGCGCTTACTTTCCGAAAGTCAGGTAAATTAAAACTTACTGGCTACGTGGATGCTGATTGGGGTGGGTCATATGATAGGAAATCCTTTACGGGTATGATGTTTATGTTAGGCGATAGTTTAATAACGTGGGAGAGTCGCAAGCAAACGTGTGTTGCTCTGTCCTCTACCGAGGCAGAGTACATAGGTCTTAGTCAAGCTTCAAAGGAAGCGATTTATTTGAGGAGTTTGTTAAAAAGTTTAGTAAATGATAGTTGCGACAAACCTGTAGTCATTCATAACGACAATCAGTCTGCACATCATATTGCGAGAAACAAGATGAACCATAATAGGACGAAACATATAGATATTAAGTTTCATTTTGTTCGCGAAGCGATATCCAATGAGGCGGTAGAGGTAAAGTATGTGCCTTCACAAGAAATGCTGGCAGATATGTTGACAAAGCCTCTGTCAGGCCCCAAAATAAAGTTAGCTTTAGCGAGATTACCCATTAAGAGGGCGGGTAGTGAAAGTGGTGTAACTTAAGTTTTTCATATGTTGTTTTTGTACTGTACGAATATGTTTAGGTTTTTATAATGGTTTAATCTCTGTTTTGTTTATTTTTCGTGGTTTTATGTAAGGTGTAGATTTGGAAACAGTCAAGTACAATGTATTTGTGTTCACTCGTGTACAAAGGTGCATACACACTTGTCCATGTTTTGGTATTTGTAACCTGGTATGATTTAAGTGTGGATGTACACTTGCTAGTCTTAAGGGTGCGTACACATGTGGCAGATTAAGGGTGCGTGTTGGAGGTTGATACTTCTTGTAGACTGTTACTGGCTATTATTCGTAATCTGTCACATAGTGACTTGTTATGTTTGGTTGTCATCATTTCTATATATTACTCAATAAAATGTCTGGACGAAAATATTCGTTGTTTTGTGATATACAATAATCAATTATATATCGGTGCTGGGTGCTGCTGGGATTCTGCTAGGCACTTTCCATTTTATATACATAATCAGGCAATTACAATTGTAGTTGCTGAAGATATTGATTTCTTAGTAGTTACTACTTACTGCAAGGACTCCAATGGATAAAATAGTTTATTTTCTATAACTTCCTAACATTAACCGTTTACGCAGTGTACTCAACGGAAACTGTTAAAATATTTGTATATTTTGTCTGTATCCTCTATCAATACGACATTCAACGTCATGTGTCATCTTGACTTTTAACTATCTGTGTTAATCTGTCAACTTGTTTTGTTCTCTTCCTACTTGACCTTTGCACGGCTCTTATGGCTTCCTGAATTATATTTTTATTTAACCAAAGATAATCTATGTGACAATGTAACTAAATAATGTTCAAGAAGAATATATTAAATAGTGGTGATAGACAAGAACTGCTGATTGCTTTTATTTTAATTCCAATACGTGAACTTCGTAAAACACGCTGACTCCATTGCGTGCGTCGCAGCATCAACTCTGCTTACAGGTTATCGCCCAGATTTTTATATAAATAATACGAAGCAAATATCAATCAGCTGTTGGAGCACAGAGTTAAAGGTAAAGTGCTTATTTTATTGTCTCACGCACTACATTGTCAAGATGTCTGGACAAAATAACCTCACAATCGCCATTGAAAAATTAAAGGGCGTTTCTAATTTTGCTAGCTGGAAGTTTGCAATCAAACAGATTTTAATGCTTGAAGGATTATGGCAATGCGTTGAGGGCACGGACAATGATCCTTCTCGGAATGGTAAAGCCCTAGCCCGCATATGTCTAACACTGGAACCTAACCTTTACCAATACGTGTGCAACTGCACGACTGCTAAAGAATGCTGGAAAAAGCTCAGTGACTCCTTTGAAGACAAAGGTTTATACCGAAAAGTTTTACTTCTACGTAAACTACACCGCCTTGAGTATACTCATTATGGAAACATGCAGGAGTATATTGATGCCGCTATGTTATTAGTACAGCAGCTGGCAGACATTGGCAAGAAGATAGAAGATTCGGAGCTGGCAGAGATATTACTATCGGGGCTGCCTCAAGAATTTGAGATGTTGGTTTCCGGTCTTGAAACTATTAGTATTTCACAGCAGTTGACAAGCGAAGTTGTTAGGATGCGCTTGCTGCAGGAAGAGCACAGACGGAATCAAGAGGGACAGTCGCTGGCTTATGTAGCTGCAAAATCACAGCTGAGGAAGGATGTCGTATGCAATTACTGTAAACGAAGAGGACATTTGCTCAAGAAGTGCTTTAAACGGCGTCGTGATGAGAAGGATAAGAAAAAAGAAGAGCTTGCTCACACCTTCTACGCTTCAGCATTCAGTGCAACAACGTCCAGTGACTTTATACTCGATTCTGGTGCAAGTATGCATATGTGTCAAGATAGTAGACTTGCAACGGACATCAAGGCAGGCAATTGTGTTATTTCAATTGCCAATGGGCAAGAATTGACTAGTAAGGCCATCGGTAAGATTCCTCTCTGTGGTAATGTTACTCTTGATAATGTATTGGTGGTTCCAAATTTGTCTAGCAATTTAATTTCAGTGAGTAAGTTAACTGATAGAGGTTATAATGTGTTATTTCATAAAGATGGGTGTTCAGTATATGATAAGTGTCGAGTATCAGGCAATCAAGTTCTCTTTGCTGCTAGGAATAATGGGTTATATAAATATAAGTTAAAACAAGGCAGTTACCTTCCCCTAGAGTCCTCCAATCCCTTGCAGATTAGGCAAGTGACAGAGAGTGCTCATGTTGCAGAGTGCGCTCCTAGGAGCATATGGCACAAGCGGCTTGGTCATCTGAACAGTGCAAGTATTCTTAAGTAAGTATTCTTGGTAAGGGACAACAATGTGTTGGTGTCGTTTTTCAGAATACAGAAAAACCAGCGAGCAGTTGTGTGGCATGTCTTACGGGCAAGATGAACCGGTCATCTTTCCCGCGGGCGGTTGCTCATCGTGCTGCTCGTCCATTGGAACTCGTCCACTCAGATGTGGCTGGGCCGATTCAAGAGTCAACTTGGGGCGGAGCGAGGTACTTGTTGACCTTCACGGACGACTACTCAAGAAAGACATTTGGCTACTTGATGAAGTCTAAATCCGAAGTAAGTTCCCATTTTATTACCTTTAAAGCTTTAGTAGAGAAACAATTAGGAATGGTTATTAAAACCTTGCGCAGTGATAATGGTACTGAATATTGCAACCAAAGGCTTAGAAATTTTCTTAAGCAGGAAGGCATTATCCACCAGACTACAGTGCCTTATTGCCCTGAGCAGAATGGGGTGGCTGAGCGTGTCAACCGAACTTTATTTGAGAAGGCACGTACAATGTTGCAAGATGCTGGTCTGTCGAAAAGATATTGGGGGGAGGCTATTATGGCCGCGATTTATTTAAAAAATCGTTGTCCTTCAGTCGCTATTTCTAACAGTATACCTGAGCATCTGTGGACTGGATCTTGTGTAGATCTGAGCCATTTGCGTGTATTTGGATGTGTTGCCTATTCTCATGTTCCGGAACAAAAGAGGCGAAAGCTTGATGCTAAGGCAAAGAAATTTATTTTTGTAGGTTATGGTGAAGGTTGCAAGGGATACCGACTATCAGACCCATCATGTCCAGGCAGGATTATTTATTCTCGAAATGTAAAGTTTCTGGAGAATGAATTTATAAACAGTAATAAAGCTGAGCCGAGTAGGGATTTTATTTATTCTGATAATAATAATAATAATGTTTCAGTAGGAGAGCATAGTATAAATACAAATAAAATATTATATAATTTGAATGAGCCTAATGTTAACTGTGATATAGGAAATAACTGTGATAATAGTAATAGTAGTTGTGAAGTTAATAAATTAGACAATAATCCTCATTCAAATGTTTCAGATATGGAGCAAGTGCAGCCTGCGAGTTCTCTGCCTTCAGACGTCTCTCTGGACGCTGAAGATGTGGAGCCGATGCCGCTTGCATATTCACCACCCTCGGACGTCTTGCTGGACGACAATGAGGAGGTACCATCACCTGCATGGTCACCATCATCAGACCTCTACTGCACAGGAGATGAAGGTGCTAGTGAGACCGGTGATGAAGGTAATGTCTTGATGGACATTGGGTCTTCTCTGCCGGAGCTTACACATCAAGAAGGAGAATCTTTGACTCGCTCCAAACGCAGTACGCGAGGTATGATACCATCTAGGTATAAGGATTACGACTTATCTGCCATGTTGGCAGAGGCAAGTTCTATGGGAGATCCACTTACATACAAGGAGGCCATGGAGTCATCGGACAGTGATCAATGGATAAATGCCATGCGCAGTGAGTATGACTCGCTAATAAGAAATAAAGTGTGGGAATTAGTAGATAGGCCAAAAGGGAAGAATATTATTAAATGTAAATGGGTTTATAAAAGGAAATATGACGCAACAGGTAAATTTGACAAATTTAAGGCTAGGTTAGTGGCCCGTGGATTTAGTCAGAAACAAGGTACTGATTACACGGAAATTTATTCACCTGTAGTCAGACATTCCACTTTAAGAATTTTGTTTGCGATTGCCACACAGTTTGATTTAAAGATAGATCATATTGATGTCACCACTGCCTTTTTAAATGGCGAACTAAAAGAAACCATCTTTATGGAACAACCTTTAGGTTTTAGTAATAATAATGACAAAGTTTGTTTACTTAGAAAAAGTATTTATGGTTTAAAACAGTCGAGCAGAATGTGGAATATTAAAATTCATAGTATTTTGTCACAAAATGGATACTTATAAACAAAGTGTAAAAGAGCCTTGTATCTATGTTAAAAAATCAGACAAACAATATGTAATTATTGCTCTATATGTTGACGATTTCTATGTTTTTCATAATAATTGTATTGACAGTGTGATATCATTATTGCAAAAGCATTTTGAAATCCGTCATTTAGGCGAGCTAAAGAATTGTTTAGGCATGAATATTACTAGAAATAAGGATGTAATGATTTTGGACCAAAGTGACTATATTGAGCGTTTGTTGGCTAGGTATGGTATGAGTGATTGTAAACCTGTCTCTACACCATTGCCTGCAAATTGTAAACTTGATAAATCGAATAAGAAACTTTTAGAAGATGACATATACAAGTACAGACAGCTTTTAGGGTTGCTTATGTATCTCGCTGTTTGTACTCGTCCTGACATTGCGTTTGCATGCAGTCAGCTTGGTCAATTTGTTACTTGCTTTGACATCAGTCATTGGAAAGTTGCAAAACGAGTTCTGCGTTATTTAGCTGGAACGAAAAATTATGGCCTTCACTTCAGGAAGGATAGTAATTTTCAAATCACTGCTTATGCAGATGCAGATTTTGCCAATGACTTATGTGATAGAAAGTCTTACACTGGGTATGTTATAAAATTAGGGTCCTGTGTGACAAACTGGGAAGCCAGAAAACAGCAATGTACAGCCCTTTCGACTACGGAAGCTGAATATGTAGCTATTGCAGAAGTATGCAAGGACATATGTTTTGTAAGGAATTTCTTGTTGGAAATTTTGAGCAAAAGTTTTAATGTTATTGTATACAACGACAACCAGAGTGCTCTTAAATTGCTGTCGGCTAAAGAGCATTGTCACAGAAAAACCAAACATATTGATTTGCGTTACCATTTTGTTAGGGACTTGATAAGTGAATCCCTATGTGTAAGATATTTATCAACTAATGAAATGCTTGCAGATGTCTTAACAAAATCATTAAGTAGTGTAAAGCATTGTAATTTTGTAAATGGTTTAAATTTAAAAAAATTGAATTGAACTAAAATTTTGTTTTACACAGTGACGTATTTTTTGTGATGATTTCATATTGACTAAGCTATGTATGTTGTTGTATTTTGTGTAAATATGACATTCAATTTAACATGGCATGGATCAGAGTTTAACTTTTGTGTAAAGTAATTCTTTGTATGTTTCTTGCCGATTGTAGAGTCTAAGAAGGAGTGTTAAAATATTTGTATATTTTGTCTGTATCCTCTATCAATACGACATTCAACGTCATGTGTCATCTTGACTTTTAACTATCTGTGTTAATCTGTCAACTTGTTTTGTTCTCTTCCTACTTGACCTTTGCACGGCTCTTATGGCTTCCTGAATTATATTTTTATTTAACCAAAGATAATCTATGTGACAATGTAACTAAATAATGTTCAAGAAGAATATATTAAATAGTGGTGATAGACAAGAACTGCTGATTGCTTTTATTTTAATTCCAATACGTGAACTTCGTAAAACACGCTGACTCCATTGCGTGCGTCGCAGCATCAACTCTGCTTACAGAAACTCTCAATATGGAACAAATTTTCCCATTTTTGCAACATTTTTCATTGATGCTCCTATTGTATTGGTCGTAGCGTGATGTTATATAGCCCATAGCCTTCCTCAATAAATGGACTATCCAACACAAGAATAATTTTTCAATCAGGACCCGTAATTTCTAAAAAACAAACACGTTGATCCCCTCCTTCGTTTCAGCGAAATGGCGATTGCCAGCAAATACCTATCTCTAAGTTTGACTCGCTATAATTTTTTTATTATGGCAATCGCCATTTCGCTGAAACGAAGGAGCGGATCAACGTTTTTGTTTTTTAGAAATTACGGGTCCTGATTGAAAAATTATTCTTGTGTTTGATAGTCCATTTATCGAGGAAGGCTATGGGCTACATAACATCACGCTACGACCAATACAATAGGAGCATCAATGAAAAATGTTGCAAAAATGGGATTGAGAGTTTCCGTTGCGTACACTGCATAAACGGTTAATGTTAGGAAGTTATAGAAAATAAACTACTTTATCCATTGGAGTCCTTGCAGTAAGTAGTAACCACTAAGAAATCAATATCTTCAGCAACTACAATTGTAATTGCCTGATTATGTATATATATGTGCATATCATGTATAATGTGACTCTTAGAATCGCGATATCTCAGGAATGTTAACCCTTAGGAAAAAAATCATCAGGACCATTTTTGTAGATAATTTTAAGGTCTACAACTTTGGCCTGAATTTGTTTTTGAGAAAACTTACCGTTTTCGAGAAAAATCCAAAAAACCTCAAATTTTGATATTTGACCCCGAATAACTTTTGTTGCACACATAGGATTGATGGGGTCTTTTGACACTTTGTTCCTTGTGGTAAACCTAAGGTCTCTACGAAGATTTGGCTCTGTCGGAATTATTGTTATTTGACCACTATTTTTATGTGTAACTTGACCGGATTATTATACGATAAGGTTTTTTTTGTAGTATTAACTTTTCCGGAGCGTGTGGCTCGGAAACGGTTAGGAATACGGCAAAATTGAATAATACCAAAGTTTTAGATAATTTTATGAGCTTTAATTTATTAAAATTTTTTTTTTCTATGACGCACCGTTTCTGAGATATTAGTGAAAAACCCAAAAGTGGTACCTTTTCCCCCCCCCCTCCCCACTCCGGCTCACCTCCGAGACGTCAGGACTTTTAGTATGTTAACTTCCTAAGTACCCTGAACAAGTTTCAGAAGAAATTGCTTAGGTCCCCTCTCATGCACTCTACACCCCCTTTTAGGTTATTCATTGACTGGACTACTACCTATGATTTTTGTGAGCATATGCTTCTGATCTGTGGTCTAAAACGCAAAACAATCTTATATCTTTAAACGAGCAATTCTTGTACATATATAATCTGAATCTTGAAAATTCATTCACTTTTAGAATTTCGTATTTACCAAAAAAAAAATACCGAGCAAATCACACAGATATTAATTATTTATTTGTTCAATACCGAGGGTATTACGTGGATATATCTACGCATACTTCGGTGTATTACAATGGGGAAACTCACCGAATTCCTTCCTTTGACGCGTACTTGGGGAATGCTTTGGCCATCTTATAGGAGCGCATGACACGCACTGGCTTGCCCTCCCGCCAGTTGTCGCCGGCGTCGCCGCCCTCCGGGGTCACTGGTTTCGCGGCACAGTTGCGGGCCAGAGCTCTGTAACGTACAAACCAAACATTAAGTCTCACAATGACTGTTGGCAGTGGACGAGGGGGATGTTACCGGTTCTCGCGGGTGAACTTCTGGTCGCAGGACTGCTCCGCCGTGCGCTTGTTGCCGGATAGGTCTCGTGCGCCACTGCCCGTGGGCGCGAACTCGTTGAGACTGTTGGCAGTGGACGAGGGGGATGTTACCGGTTCTCGCGGGTGAACTTCTGGTCGCAGGACTGCTTCGCCGTGCGCTTGTTGCCGGATAGGTCTCGTGCGCCACTGCCCGTGGGCGCGAACTCGTTGAGACTGTTGGCAGTGGACGAGGGGGATGTTACCGGTTCTCGCGGGTGAACTTCTGGTCGCAGGACTGCTCCGCCGTGCGCTTGTTGCCGGATAGGTCTCGTGCGCCACTGCCCGTGGGCGCGAACTCGTTGAGACTGTTGGCAGTGGACGAGGGGGATGTTACCGGTTCTCGCGGGTGAACTTCTGGTCGCAGGACTGCTCCGCCGTGCGCTTGTTGCCGGATAGGTCTCGTGCGCCACTGCCCGTGGGCGCGAACTCGTTGAGACTGTTGGCAGTGGACGAGGGGGATGTTACCGGTTCTCGCGGGTGAACTTCTGGTCGCAGGACTGCTCCGCCGTGCGCTTGTTGCCGGATAGGTCTCGTGCGCCACTGCCAGTGGGCGCGAACTCGTTGAGACTGTTGGCAGTGGACGAGGGGGATGTTACCGGTTCTCGCGGGTGAACTTCTGGTCGCAGGACTGCTCCGCCGTGCGCTTGTTGCCGGATAGGTCTCGTGCGCCACTGCCCGTGGGCGCGAACTCGTTGAGACTGTTGGCAGTGGACGAGGGGGATGTTACCGGTTCTCGCGGGTGAACTTCTGGTCGCAGGACTGCTCCGCCGTGCGCTTGTTGCCGGATAGGTCTCGTGCGCCACTGCCCGTGGGCGCGAACTCGTTGAGACTGTTGGCAGTGGACGAGGGGGATGTTACCGGTTCTCGCGGGTGAACTTCTGGTCGCAGGACTGCTCCGCCGTGCGCTTGTTGCCGGATAGGTCTCGTGCGCCACTGCCCGTGGGCGCGAACTCGTTGAGACTGTTGGCAGTGGACGAGGGGGATGTTACCGGTTCTCGCGGGTGAACTTCTGGTCGCAGGACTGCTCCGCCGTGCGCTTGTTGCCGGATAGGTCTCGTGCGCCACTGCCCGTGGGCGCGAACTCGTTGAGACTGTTGGCAGTGGACGAGGGGGATGTTACCGGTTCTCGCGGGTGAACTTCTGGTCGCAGGACTGCTCCGCCGTGCGCTTGTTGCCGGATAGGTCTCGTGCGCCACTGCCAGTGGGCGCGAACTCGTTGAGACTGTTGGCAGTGGACGAGGGGGATGTTACCGGTTCTCGCGGGTGAACTTCTGGTCGCAGGACTGCTCCGCCGTGCGCTTGTTGCCGGATAGGTCTCGTGCGCCACTGCCCGTGGGCGCGAACTCGTTGAGACTGTTGGCAGTGGACGAGGGGGATGTTACCGGTTCTCGCGGGTGAACTTCTGGTCGCAGGACTGCTTCGCCGTGCGCTTGTTGCCGGATAGGTCTCGTGCGCCACTGCCCGTGGGCGCGAACTCGTTGAGACTGTTGGCAGTGGACGAGGGGGATGTTACCGGTTCTCGCGGGTGAACTTCTGGTCGCAGGACTGCTCCGCCGTGCGCTTGTTGCCGGATAGGTCTCGTGCGCCACTGCCCGTGGGCGCGAACTCGTTGAGACTGTTGGCAGTGGACGAGGGGGATGTTACCGGTTCTCGCGGGTGAACTTCTGGTCGCAGGACTGCTCCGCCGTGCGCTTGTTGCCGGATAGGTCTCGTGCGCCACTGCCCGTGGGCGCGAACTCGTTGAGACTGTTGGCAGTGGACGAGGGGGATGTTACCGGTTCTCGCGGGTGAACTTCTGGTCGCAGGACTGCTCCGCCGTGCGCTTGTTGCCGGATAGGTCTCGTGCGCCACTGCCAGTGGGCGCGAACTCGTTGAGACTGTTGGCAGTGGACGAGGGGGATGTTACCGGTTCTCGCGGGTGAACTTCTGGTCGCAGGACTGCTCCGCCGTGCGCTTGTTGCCGGATAGGTCTCGTGCGCCACTGCCCGTGGGCGCGAACTCGTTGAGACTGTTGGCAGTGGACGAGGGGGATGTTACCGGTTCTCGCGGGTGAACTTCTGGTCGCAGGACTGCTCCGCCGTGCGCTTGTTGCCGGATAGGTCTCGTGCGCCACTGCCCGTGGGCGCGAACTCGTTGAGACTGTTGGCAGTGGACGAGGGGGATGTTACCGGTTCTCGCGGGTGAACTTCTGGTCGCAGGACTGCTCCGCCGTGCGCTTGTTGCCGGATAGGTCTCGTGCGCCACTGCCCGTGGGCGCGAACTCGTTGAGACTGTTGGCAGTGGACGAGGGGGATGTTACCGGTTCTCGCGGGTGAACTTCTGGTCGCAGGACTGCTCCGCCGTGCGCTTGTTGCCGGATAGGTCTCGTGCGCCACTGCCCGTGGGCGCGAACTCGTTGAGACTGTTGGCAGTGGACGAGGGGGATGTGACCGGTTCTCGCGGGTGAACTTCTGGTCGCAGGACTGCTCCGCCGTGCGCTTGTTGCCGGATAGGTCTCGTGCGCCACTGCCCGTGGGCGCGAACTCGTTGAGACTGTTGGCAGTGGACGAGGGGGATGTTACCGGTTCTCGCGGGTGAACTTCTGGTCGCAGGACTGCTCCGCCGTGCGCTTGTTGCCGGATAGGTCTCGTGCGCCACTGCCCGTGGGCGCGAACTCGTTGAGACTGTTGGCAGTGGACGAGGGGGATGTTACCGGTTCTCGCGGGTGAACTTCTGGTCGCAGGACTGCTCCGCCGTGCGCTTGTTGCCGGATAGGTCTCGTGCGCCACTGCCCGTGGGCGCGAACTCGTTGAGACTGTTGGCAGTGGACGAGGGGGATGTTACCGGTTCTCGCGGGTGAACTTCTGGTCGCAGGACTGCTCCGCCGTGCGCTTGTTGCCGGATAGGTCTCGTGCGCCACTGCCCGTGGGCGCGAACTCGTTGAGACTGTTGGCAGTGGACGAGGGGGATGTTACCGGTTCTCGCGGGTGAACTTCTGGTCGCAGGACTGCTCCGCCGTGCGCTTGTTGCCGGATAGGTCTCGTGCGCCACTGCCCGTGGGCGCGAACTCGTTGAGACTGTTGGCAGTGGACGAGGGGGATGTTACCGGTTCTCGCGGGTGAACTTCTGGTCGCAGGACTGCTCCGCCGTGCGCTTGTTGCCGGATAGGTCTCGTGCGCCACTGCCCGTGGGCGCGAACTCGTTGAGACTGTTGGCAGTGGACGAGGGGGATGTTACCGGTTCTCGCGGGTGAACTTCTGGTCGCAGGACTGCTCCGCCGTGCGCTTGTTGCCGGATAGGTCTCGTGCGCCACTGCCCGTGGGCGCGAACTCGTTGAGACTGTTGGCAGTGGACGAGGGGGATGTTACCGGTTCTCGCGGGTGAACTTCTGGTCGCAGGACTGCTCCGCCGTGCGCTTGTTGCCGGATAGGTCTCGTGCGCCACTGCCCGTGGGCGCGAACTCGTTGAGACTGTTGGCAGTGGACGAGGGGGATGTTACCGGTTCTCGCGGGTGAACTTCTGGTCGCAGGACTGCTCCGCCGTGCGATTGTTGCCGGATAGGTCTCGTGCGCCACTGCCCGTGTGCGCGAACTCGTTGAGACTGATGGCAGTGGACGAGGGGGATGTTACCGGTTCTCGCGGGTGAACTTCTGGTCGCAGGACTGCTCCGCCGTGCGATTGTTGCCGGATAGGTCTCGTGCGCCACTGCCCGTATACATGAACTCGTTGCCGTTATCAACGTCGTCTTCGTAGCCACCTGCCATTGCACAATTATCTTACTAGTTATCTAGCTATAAGTGAATTATTAAATAGCACAGAAACAATTGCCTCTGATTGGTGATTATGTCTGGTCCTACAGTCTTTGTAATGCCCATTGACATTAGTTATACCATTATATATAACAAATTAAGCGTATTAATGCAAAGCGTGAAGTACAAAAGAGGATCTTTATGTAAGGACCTCACACTGCATAATGGGTGCAAAAACAGGCTAACATTCTTCACTTCTGCCATCCAGTTGGAAATATTGCAGTAAGTCTACTTCCTAAAGGCCCTTTCATTCAAATGGATATAGAATATTATGCTCACCGGACAACACGATGCTGAATAGGCCCCGATGGCGTCTCGACCGTATATTCCTGACACGCTTGGTCTGTGTCGCCCGTTCTCTGAGAGCTGTCAATCTAATATGAGTTTATGTAAGGACACTTTCCAATTTACACATTTTACCTTGGAGCCGAATATTCCTTATATTAACAGCTGAGTTAAGCATATAAGAGGCCAAGGTGTTACTTTTCCAGCAACTTACTGAACTTGGAGGGCAATAGATTAGCTGATGTCAACATTAGAGCTTACATAAGGCGCTATACACTGTACAACCAGGGATAACTCTTCGTTTTCTTTGGGTTTGTTATTGGCACCGATTAGGTATTTATTGTATTGTAAATGTTAAAGGATTCGTCAACGAGAAAGAGTCAAGGGATCGTCTGGGGAGACGCAAGTCCTCGGTGGTGACGAGCCAGGAGCGCGCTAATCAAAAACAAGAGTAAGATTCGAATCCGTTCAGAAATATAACAATAATATCTTATTATAATAACTATTTGACACATGGTCTATAGTGGTACCTGGGCTTACATCCAGGATGCTCGTGTTATATTAGTGTTGTGGTTTCTTAATGTGACGGTCGTGTTGCGCGGTCAGCGGTGACGTCGAGATCCACGTGTGCGACGAGGTGAAGGGGCTGAAGAAGGACTTCCGCTGCCCGCAGAAGCTGCTGGTGTCCAAGATGGGATACTTCGCGGACGTGACGGCCGGCCAGCGCCTCGAGGACATGGACATCTCCGTGCACTGCGACATCCAGGTGACGCTCGCGCCCTGCCTCAGCGCGGCGCTCTCGGCCGAGCAGCGAGCCACTGACGCGGCGTGTCGTTGCAGATCTTCGAGTGGCTGATGCGCTGGGTGAAGCGCGACTCCATCCTGGTGGCGGACTGGCCGCTGCTGGACGCGCACAACGTCGTGCCCATCCTCGTCTCCGCCTCCTTCCTGCAGGTCAGCCCCGCCCGCACGAGGAACGATGTCACCGGCCACTTTCTGAGACCGGGATCAATGTCCAAGTAGTACCATCCCTTTGATCTTTCTACGGGGACCGTTGCGAGAGGAATAGTAACATTTCTAGACGCCCACGTCTCTAAACCCAAATAATCACCAATGGTGAGATAGTAGTTAATAAGTAGTAGGTACAAGCAACTAGGTAGTATTAAAAAGCACGGAATGACGATTGAAAGCGCGCGAAAACTCCCCGCGCGACATCAGCGCATCGATCGTCGCAGTCGCAGTCGCAGTCGGCTGCTGCACGGGTCACGCGAAGCGGGACGAAGTACTAAAAGCTTACTTAGGGCCCGATTTCCACCAAAGCGAAGCAGAGTGGAGCTGTGTTTGAGTAACCAATATTTCGTCATTTCGACATCTCCGCTTCCCTCAGTTTCGGAGATCGGGCCTAACACGTGCCAGCCGCGGATGTGATTACTAGTTATAGATTATAGTAGATGAAGGACCATTTATATCTTATCCGCTAGATGGAGCCGCTGCTTCACGACTGCCTGATCTACTGCCACGCGCACATGAACGACATCGTCAAGACGTCCACCAACCTGGCGTGCTTGAGCGACGCCTTGCTGACCAGGTACACGCTTGCGATCAAACAATAGCCCCCGATCGTTGTTACGACTTTACGAGCGCTTATAATGGAGTAAAGAATACAATAAATGTTCATTCTCACATATCGTACATTACAAAAAAAAAACCGGCCAAGTGCGAGTCGGACTCGCGCACCGAGGGTTCCGTACTCAAGAAGTACTGAAGCAAAACAATCAGGCATACTAATGTAGATGTAACACGACCAAAACTGTAACGACCAATGATGTAAAACAGTAATAATTACCTTTGTTTATGAACCGCAAAACTAACTTTGTAGAGGTTTATTGTTAATATCAAAAAAACTATGCTAGTTAGAGCATTGGCTATAGTTTTCCTGTAAAATATACGTAAATTCCTATTGACCATAATTATTTGAGATTTTTCGATTGGTAAACTCCGGAGATAAGGGGGGGGAACGGTATTTTTTTAGACATTTTCCCCGATAAATCAAAAACTATCATGACTAAAAATAATTAAAAATCGGTTTTGGAATGTACAAAGTAAACCCTTTCATATGATACCCCACACAGTACAGTTATCTCACTTTTAAATTTCAACCCTCCGATTTTCCCCCCTTTTTAAATAAGAACAAAAATAATTTCCATTTTTTTTTTATTCCAGTGTCATTGGGTCACTAATATACACAACTATTCCAAATTTCATATCGATAGCTCCGGTAGTTACTGAAATAATCGAGTGTGACGGACAGACAGACAGACGGACAGACAGACGGAGAAAGTCGCACCATAAGGGTTCCATTTTACCATTTTGGTACGGAACCCTAAAAACACTAATTATTGAAATGGTCTGAGCTTTGAGTAATGTGAAGCTCGTGTAATACTTTGAGATGTTGCACTGGTCGCTGCACGCGGTTCTCGGTCGCAGGCTGGCGGCGATGTACACTAACGCGGAGCTGGAGGCGATCCGCGACCGCAAGGACAAGATCCAGTCGCGGCTCTACTGCAAGATGATCCTGTCGCTCGCCGAGCCCGTGCCCGAGACGCTGCGCGGCCACTACGCCACGCTCGCCACGCTCTTCAAGTGCAGCAAGTAACGAAGGGGATCAAGTGATATCGTTTCCCCGAAGAGCAAATAGTCCCCCGTGTTAGCACGGGCGAGGAACGCAGTGCATCTGACGTGTGCACAAAAAAAACACCATGGTTTCTCTCGCCATTATTTTCTGTAAAATGCATCTGAGTGTATTGAATGATTGATATATTTTTGCAGTCTGATCCCCACAGTTGTTGGCTCGTTCCCTGCGCAGGTGCAACAAGCTGCTGGGGCGCCACATCGCGGAGCAGGTGCCGTGCCAGCCCGCCAGCATGCGCATCGACCGCCGCGGCAACGTCGTCTCCGCACACGCCAAGTACGCACCACACGACTGACCGCGTGCGATTCACTGACCGTCAGCTCGCTAACACACGTGACACGCCTGTCGCGCAGGGAGCTGTCGTGGAGCCTCAACGAGTACGTGACGTGGCTGTACGGCGAGCTGCGCTCGTGGCGGCGCGTGTACTGGCGCCTGTGGGCCGACTGCCACTTCCTGCGCTGCCAGCTGTGCGACTCCTACTTCCCGGCCTATCAGGTATGCTGCCTTCGCCCACAACGTTCTGCGTTCATCGATTACATTATTGACTTTGGTATTCATTATGAAACGAATAATCTTCTAGAATCTAGAGATCTCTCGAGTACTGTCCCCTGAGTGTGTCGCGTGTGCAGATGGAGTGGTGCTCGCACCACGAGCGGGGCCCGCACATGTTCGCGCGCGAGGGCCGCGCGCCGCTCGCCGCGGGCCGCCACGCGTGCTGCGGCGAGCGCGCCTACCGCTTCGAGACGCTCACCAGGAACACGGTAACGCACCTTCATTCTGACCCCTCGATTTTTAACAAGAATAAAATTATGATTGAAATTTCTATTTTCCACTGCAAAATGCGCATCTTTTCGTGCGGTCGTCGCGCGTGTTCCAGGGCTGCCAGTTCCGCGAGCACTGCCCGGACGAGCGGCTGGCGGCGGACGCGGCCGCGCTGGAGCTGTGCGGCCGCTTCCGCGACATCATCGCCATGCGCCCGCCCGCGCTCATGTTCCCCGAGAGGCTCACCAGGCTCGTGCCCAGAGGTCGCTTCGCTAAGCTGGTTATACGCGATCCGGAATATTTCGATCACGATTACTTAGTTATATACATTTTAATAACAGAGTTCCCCGGTCCACCGCAAATTTTCGGTATCGTCAAAGACATTTATTAATGGTCTAATAGACTAGACTTATTGAAGCCTATCTACCTATTGCTACTCGTTGAACAGAGTCGGGCGATGAGTCCGGCGGGCGGCTGCAGTGCAAGGAGGTGTTCTGGTGGGAGGGCATCCGGCTGGTGCCGCCGCGCGCGCCGCTGGGCCTGCTGGGCAAGCTGTACACCAGCGACAACAAGTTCAACCGTAAGAGCACGCCGCGCACCCACACCGCGCACCGGCGCACGCACTGTTGCGTTGACACCAGACACCGCCCACCAGGCGGGGTGACGTGCTATTGCTCCTTTCCGTCTTGTCCAGGGCTAGGCTAGGAAATCAAGGCGCTCGTATCACAAAACTCGCTTTACAAAACGTCATGTTCCTAGATCAAGCCGCAAAATTGAGAATGAGCTAGTCAATCAGCAGGTAACTTTGACCAAATTGTGCAGTTCTATCTCGGTAACTTCGAAATAACGCATCTTATTTTTACTAAGGTCCTGACTTCTGAGTTCCCCTTACAACGGTAAGGTTCGTCCATTCAATTTTTCTTCATTAAACTAACAAGTAAAGCCTATAGTGTACTTAACCAAACATATTTCCACTTTCCAGTAAGAATTTTACTCATATACTTAAGGAGCTTCTCGAATAGGGTTTGACATAAGACTAGAGTCAACAATAGCACGTCATCCATACGAGCTGCAGCAAATAAACCGCTGTAAATACGCTCTACGTCTCCGCATTGGCAACTAAATAATATGTAAATAGTAGATACAATAATAAATACTACAAACACAAAGGCCACGAAGTCTTTTTTCACGCGTCGACAAGGTTTACATTCCACGATTTTTCGGAAATGGTCAACGGTTTGATCGATAGCAGCACACACACACGGGGTCCGGCAGCGACCCCGCACCTCCTCACTGGTGGACCGAGTTGACGCTCGTGGAAAAATACCTCGTCCTCGACTCAACAAATCGAGTGCGTATCACAGCGGCTCCTCGCCAATGAAACGCGCCGGAATGCTTTGCCGAGACTTTGTCAGCGTTCGCCACGAATACAATGTTAACCTTTGCAACGTCCACGCCCTCTACCTTGTATCAAAGCCTAGAGGCGGCCCGAGGCGCGAGAGACGTATCACGTGAGCCACCCACAGCTGCAGTCTGCGACCTCGCGACTCGGGCCTCGTGCTATCGCAGCCGTTGACATAGAGTGGGCCTGCAGGGCCCAAATAATTGCTATGACAACGGATGGCGTAAATTAGCGAGACACTTTCATGATGATTCTAAAAATGCAAAGAAAGTCTTCGCACTCGTTTCGCTCATAATATTCGTGTTAGTGCACACCAGCAGGCCTCGCGAAATTAATCTCGCCCACATGAAATGAAGCTTTAGCGCCGCCACTGGCTACAGTGTGCCCACGTCGACTCGCGTCTCGCATCCCCGTGACAATGGCCACCTCACACGTGCACAGCGAACGCGCGGCCTGGTTCACCTGTTTTGGGCACCACTCGCACGTCCGTCGCGTCGCTGGCCGGCGTAGGCTCCAGCGCCGCGGCGGGCGCGTCCCCCGATCGCCGGGAGACCCGGGACGCCGCGCCCAAGCCGCCCAAGAAGGACGCTCCGAAACATAACGTAAGTCCGGCTCGAAGGACCAAAATGAAATGCTATAAATGTGTTATATATGTTCTTAGTGTGTGCACATGGGGAAGTCCGCCGAACTTGAATTGAATTTGGCTTTCCGTGAAATGTGTATTTATGTCAAACAGTCGTTCTTATTGCCGCAATGACGAACCTTAAGTAAAGTTCGATCTGGATCGTTATCATGGTGGGCGAAGAGGTTTTACCGTTCGGGTTCGGATTTGGATTTTATGACGGTAAACTCCGTTTGGTTTGTGTGAATCTCAGTATAGATAATATTTAACACTGCCGATTTTTTCGGCACAGTTCAAAGAAATCCAAATAAAATTAAGTTTTGGCGTATTTCCTCGACGCATGCACCTTACTTAGTACTTAACTAAGGGAAAGTAGTACTATTATTAGAAATTCGAGTAGTAATGTTTTTTTTCAATAAATAATCGCTATTAGAACCCTGAATGTGTATGTTAGTTTTAATGTTAGGGCTGTCCAGACTAGATAATCACGAATAACCTTTTATTGTTTTGGAGACTGTTATTTTGGCGGCGCGTAATGTAGTCGCAAGTTTAAAAAGTCATGCTGTCGCTATCTGTGGTTGCTGCGAGTGTGTACACTCGGGCTCGTGTGCCAAGCAAGGTGTCGGCGGCGCGGCTCGCGCGGAGGGCGGCTCGGGCGGCTCGGGCGGCGAGGGCAGCGAGGCGGCGCCCTCCGACACGGAGCGCAGCGACGCGAGCTCCGACAGCGGCGCCAGCGACGAGGACGCGCCGCGCCAGCCACGCGCGCGCGTGCGCGTGTCGCCGACGCCCGCCCGGACGCAGTGAGCGATCTCGATTATATAATACCCTAGCCTCTGTGGAGGTTTATCGCGAAACTTCGCTAGTTTCGCGATGAACCTAGCTCCAAAGGGCTCTCCACATTCCAGTGTGGATCGCCAACGACCATGTTTCGCAGGTGATCCGCGGCTCGCGCCCGATTTACCCGGGAATGTGGAGAGACCATATATCGAGCACACGCATTTCCTCGTTTATTGAGGGATTTACAACGCACAACTCTGCAGTCGATAGTTCGAGGTGTACTAGTACTTTACCTAGTTTAAGATTATTATCTCGCTCCACCCCACCTCCACCCAGTACGTACCTACGATACACAGTGATGTGAGCTGTAGAGTAGAGCCTACGAGTGGGCGAGTGTGCGTGGAGCGTGACAGTGCGGCCGTGTTGCAGTGCGCGGCGCGGGCGCGTGTCGGGGCGCGTGTGGCTGTCGTCGCAGTCGGCGCGCAGCAACCAGGACGGCCAGCGCCGCTTCGAGGAGCGCGCCGCCTCGCACATGCGCGCCGCGCTCGCTCGCCGCCACCCGCACGCGTCCAAGACTCGCGCGCACCCCGGTCGGTAACGATACGCATGCCGATACCCCGCAAATACGCTAGCAACTTCGAGCTCCTAATAAAACTTTCGAGTTGCATAATGTTAAAATACATGTAAACCGAAGGACAAAAAATGCCATTCTCAAAACTCGATTGACAAATCCTAGGGTCAGTTAGGGTAAGAGGAACACAGGGGAAAGAGGAACGTAGTAAAGCTATAATTAATAAGTTATATGTTAGTATTCCTCTTTCCCCTGTGTTCCTCTTACCCTAACTGACCCTATATGATTTCTCCATAATTGAACTGCTCTCTTTTAACTTTATTAAGCCTGGTGGTGCGCACTGCTCAGGTGGCGCGTTCCCGCGGCTGGAGGCGGAGTGGCGCGAGCGGCACGGCGGCGCGGGCGCTCGGCGCGGCGCCCCGGGCCCCCCCGCCCCGCGCCGCCTCGCCAAGTACAAGTGAAGCCGCTCCGCAGCGCAGGGGCAGGCCGCCGCCATTTCCACAATATAATGTCTGGCACACGCACGAGAGTTTTATTCATTGTTTTATCAGGCTACCCGCTACAGCCATTTACATTCCCGCCTTAGTTTTATTTAATCAGATTCCTAACAAACATGATAGCAGTTTAGCAGACTATAATAGTGCTCGTTATCACAGACGATTGCGAAATTTTAAGGAACATCTAAAGCTATGACAAAAAAAATGACGATTTTCACAAAACTCTCACTTAATGGTCCTCTAGGTGTCCCTTGAACTACATGAGCGCTTTATTAGTAGTCTACATTGCAAGTTTGCGATTTAGCTCATAAGGCTCGATTTAGCTCGTGGAGTCGCTAATTTAGCTGTCTGTGGCGCGAGTAAACGCGCGCAAACACGCGAGCCGAGCCTAGCTCCGTTCGTGATTCAGCGCGCCATGCGGTTTAAAAACTACTCTCGGCGCGGCCGGTAGCTCGGCAAAGTTCGCACGATCCATCACTTATCGGTTTTTTCGACACGGATTAAAGGCGCGCGCGCAATCAGCCTCGGCTTGTGTTAATACGCGCCGTCTAGACAGATAAAATACAGAGCGCGCGACGAAAGATCCATTTCGCCTCGGCTCGCGTAGGATCGTGCTACCCCGCGTCGTTTAAACTTTCGTCCGAATTAATCGTGTTACAGGCTACAGCGGGCCATTTAACCGCAGCTTTGTGAAGGTACAATGCATTTGTAAGATAGTATTATAGGTTCGGTACTGTAAAATTTCAAGAATAGCTTCTCGTCAAAATCTTTTGTCTTAAAACGCAAGACAACAAACAAGACAATAAACTAGATGCTCAAGACTTTCTTAAAATTGAATTTCTCAATTGTTTACAAAGCTACAATATGAATTTGACCGACAGACTCATTCAGGCCACCTTATCTTGAGGTATTTCGTAAAGAAATGTAACTGAATAAATTTTTCAGCGACAGCGTAAGTAGAGTGACTTCGATCGATTGGAATAGCCGAATGCACCTGCAGTAGCGGTGTGGCGAGCGGGGAGCGGGGGTGCTGCAATGAAAGGCGGCGGTTAGTCGAGGTGTTTATTGGTCGGCTAGAAGCGCAGGCGGTGCGGGTAGTGGCTGGAGCGCAGGCCGAAGGCGGCGCGCAGGTAGCCGCGCACCAGCTTCTTGTCGTCGCGCGCGCCGATGGCGGCCACCACCGCCGCGTCCACCAGCCGCTGGTCCGCCTTGCGCTGCTCCGACGGCACGTACTTCTGCACCACACCAAAACGACTCAGCCAACTGCTCAACTAGCATTCAAACTGCACTCGACAAGCTACGACTGTAGGGATTCCTACTAATTTAGCGAACAAAATGTTCGCATAGTAGATATTACAACTGGATTGGAGTCGATGTTACAATTGCCCAGTGGAGAGTAAACTGGAGCATGCGCGAATAGACACTACCTACCTTAGATCTTTGACATAACACGTCATGAGCATGAAACATGGTGGGGGAATACAAATCTCTGCACGTACTCTCTGTAGTTACGCGATGTATGGTGGCTTGCGCTTGACGCTGCGCTTGGTGGAGCGCTTGAGTTACGCGGTGTGGTGGCAGTGACAAGCTGCGTGCTGAAGGAGCGCGTTACCTCCTTCTTGGAGACGAAGATGTCCTCGCCCTCCTTGCGCTTGACGCTGCGCTTGGTGGAGCGCTTGAGTTACGCGGTGTGGTGGCAGTGACAAGCTGCGTGCTGAAGGAGCGCGTTACCTCCTTCTTGGAGACGAAGATGTCCTCGCCCTCCTTGCGCTTGACGCTGCGCTTGGTGGAGCGCTTGTTCTTCTTGAAGTAGTCGTCGTCGAGGTGCGCGGGCAGCGTGAAGGCGCCCAGCTCGATCTTGGTGCTGGTGCCGATCACATAGCGCTGCGGGATGCGCCGCAGCGGGCACGAGTTGTACTGTGGACATTATTATGTTGTTTGTTAATTCTCTAAACTTTAACAATTTCCCAGACAAAATGGTATATAAAAATTTTTTCTCAAATTCTCGTTGGGCCTCGTCCGGCGCACGTGCTTGCTGAACGTCTCGTGGTGTCGTTGGAACAGTGTGCGGTGGCGGTACTCACGGCGAAGGGCCCGGTGACGAGCAGCAGGCCGCTGGGCAGCACGCCGAGCAGCACGACGCGCTTGCCGGCGTGGCGGCCTGCCAGCAGGATGCACACGGTGCCCGGCGTGAGGTTGGGCCTCGTCCGGCGCACGTGCTTGCTGAACGTCTCGTGGTGTCGTTGGAACAGTGTGCGGTGGCGGTACTCACGGCGAAGGGCCCGGTGACGAGCAGCAGGCCGCTGGGCAGCACGCCGAGCAGCACGACGCGCTTGCCGGCGTGGCGGCCGGCCAGCAGGATGCACACGGTGCCCGGCGTGAGGTTGGGCCTCGTCCGGCGCACGTGCTTGCTGAACGTCTTGTGGTGTTGCCTCTTGAGGATTCTGCAACAACGCCGATGCACACCATATATTACATTACGTTTCCTCACTACAGTTCCGATATGCGGAGACTCTGCAATGAGGCGGCGGGAACGCCGAAACCCAAGATCTGTTAGTGCGTAGCATAGCAAAAAGTAGTAAAAGCACAGCCTAAATATGTCCATAAAACAGCTGCTTTCGGAAATTAATGCTTTTTCACAGCCTTGCATATTTTGTGAAAAAATTTAACAACAAAAAGAAATCATTGTCATTTAAAATAATGATTTTGTGCACACAATATTTTTCTTGAAAACAAAAAAGATCGTGCCAAAAAGAATAACTTTCTGCATGCTAAACACCATGGAAATGACAACTTTTTGCAAATAATAAAGATATTGAAAGGAGAAAAAACATGTGCAAATGCAGTAAATAGAGCAATCAGAGATCATGATCTAAAAAGGGCACAGATGGATGCACACATTGATGGGTATGGCATAAAAACAAAATACTGAACAATGCTATATAACATTCATAGTCTTGAGGAAGATACATTACAAGTGTAATATGCACCATGGGGCACTCACACTGTTTTGCAAGGTGGGATGTGCTAGGGATGGTGAACTCACTTGTCGTGTGTGGGGTAGAAGGAGCGGCGCCGCTGCAACAGAACCGTTCGCGTGCCTCCGTTCTTGTCACCACCGATGGGCTTCACCACCACTGTGGGCTTAGCCGCCTTGGGTGCTTTGGGGTGCTTCTTGCCTATGAACTTGTACTTGGCCTGTAACACACAACAACTCCTTGAGCACACAACGTCACTTATCACAGGACACGCAGTTTAGATATTATTAGCAGATTTATAAATATTTCAATCCATAATGATGCACTCCACTATGTCAAACTTCATGTGATTTGACAGAGTGGGGCGTGTCTTTGTGGATTGAAATAATTATACCTTCGACTTTGATAATGGTGGTGAGAGTGTCAAATAATATCTATCAGAGATAATAATATATGCAGCCACTACATAGCTCACTGGTGTAGCCCCTTTTTTTTTTTTTTATTTATTTTTTTTTTTTTTTTTTTCGGGGAGGAAAAAATCCCTCACGGACTTCTGCCTCTCGGCAGGGTATGTCCGACTCGCACGGACTAAAACAACCTCCCCGTCTTCTGAGTCAGCACGGAACCGCAAAACATTACTTCGTGTTGACCCCTCTAGTTCTCGTTCTTCTCCTTTTCTTCTTTTTCCCTATCTTCTCTTCTGGTCATTATCCTTCTCAACATTTGGCTATATCGCTGCCAAGATCTTCCCCCGACAGCATGCGAGCTATAAAGTTATGGGCCTCCACGTCGGTATCTGATCCTTGTGCCGCTGTTCTCAGGTCTGCACAAGCGGGACATTCGAAGATAGCGTGTCTTGGGGTGTCCTCCTCTCCGCAAAAGTAGCATTTTTCCGTTGCAGCTTTCCCAATTGCGAAAAGGTAAGTGTTGAACACCCCGTGACCACTCAGTGCTTGCGTGAGCCAGCGGTCCACCTCTCCGTGCTTCCTGTTGTGCCACGTCTTAAGGTCTTTAATAAGCTCACGTGTCCAGGAACCTTTTGTAGTTTGGTACTACTTAGGAAAGCAAACAAGCCAGCAGACGATCCGACAGGCTATAGACCAGTGTGTCTACTGGACTCTTTCGGTAAGCTGATGGAGAGAATCCTCCTAAATAGAATCGAAAAGCTTCTTCCAGAACACGGTGGCCTCTCCGAGCATCAATACGGTTTTAGAAAAGGTCACTCCACTCTGATGGCCATTAAAAAAGTGGTGGAAACAGCAAAAGAGGCTAAGCAGGGCACACAAAGTACCAGAAAATTATGCGCTCTTATCTGCCTCGACGTACGGAATGCTTTCAACTCAGCTTCTTGGAGAGAAATTACTCTGGAACTAAGGAAGAGGAAATTTCCAGGATACATACAAAATCTGGTCAGCAGTTACTTAGAGGACAGATATATAAGAGTTAAGGACTGTAAAGGAAAAGAGGACATGATAAGAGTCAGCAGTGGAGTGCCCCAGGGATCAATTCTGGGACCGACTCTCTGGAACATCTTGTATGACGGGGTTTTACGCTTAAAACAAGAAACGGGGGTCCAATTAATGGGTTTTGCCGACGATCTGGCACTGATAGTAGTTGCTAAAACTGAGACGGGCCTCATAGCAAAGGCAAATTACGCACTCAACCATATAAACAGGTGGATGCAAGAAAAAAACCTGTCATTAGCACCAGAAAAGACGGAAGCCATAGTTTTCAGCGGAAGGAGGAAACTGGATCCGATCAAATTCGTCGTTCAGAACGCAGTAATTTCTCCGAAGGAGTGCATAAAGTATCTCGGGGTATGGGTTGTCAAGAACCTAAATTACAAAAAACACGTAGAAGAGGTAGCCAAGAAAGCACAGAACCTGACAGAAGCTATGAACAGATTGATGCCAAAAAAAGGAGGCCCTCGATCAAGCAAAAGAAGGGTTATGGCATCGGTAGCCCACTCCGTTATTTTATACGGAGCACCAATATTCGAGGAAGCCATGAAGGTAGAGATTTATCGGAAAAAATTAGAGGCGGTACAAAGGCGCATGGCGATAGGTATATGCGCAGCCTATCGTACAATCTCCACTGATGCTGTACTGGTGATTGCAGGTCTTGTCCCCATAGACAAGTTAGTCAGAGAGCGTGCCCAGCTCTTCGCGAATAGAGATATGTCACCACTCGAAGCGCGAGAAAAAAGTTTGACAGACTGGATGACTGAGTGGTCGGCAGCGGGAAAGGGTTCCTGGTGTAGCCCCTAAAGCACACAGATATAACCTATTGGCAGAAGACTTCCCTCGGCCTTCATAAAACCATTACCTACACTTGCTGTTATCCAGTGAAAGTCATCTGGGCTAAGTTTCTGCAAATGGCGAGTACAGGTATGTGAGCCATTCTTCTCCATTTTAGCCAAATGATAGAAATTCCTATTTGTTTGCAGGTCCAGGATTGTGAATAAAATATTCTTGCAACTCTTTTTTCCTTACATATTAAATTTTCCTAATTAGTAACATTTTTCGACATATCTTTTGTAATTCCTCAACAGAATTAAAATTCCCTTCCTTTTTCAAATTCCTAAAAAAAATTACAATATTTGTAAAGAGTTTTGAGTTCGAAATTACTCTTGTTAAATACTTCACAGTGAAGCAAAATATTAATGGACTAGTACAGCAAGCTAACAGGTATTACTTGAAAGACATCATTGTAACCATCGTCACTCACCCCTACTGATACAGACATGTTATCAGGTTGAGAAGGGCACAGCAACAGCCTACTGTTGATTGGCAGACTTCTTACTTCCATAGTTCCACAATCCACAGGGGGAGGGGGGTAACCCTTCCCCCAAGCCATATTTGTAGGAACGTAATAGTTGCCGAGAAATAAATTTTTTTAATTTAAAAATTTCGAGGTTATTTTTACTATGAATTATGAAAATTACGAAGTGCATTATGAAAATTATGAAGTGCCGTGGTGAAGGGAGATGAGAGGGGGGAGGGAGGAAGGGAAGAAACACCCTTAGCCATCACCTTCTCCCACTTACCACCTCCAAGGGCAGGTCGACGGAGCCCCGCTTCGCGGGGCTCCTAATTTCTGGGTGGTCATAAAAGAAAATAACCACTCCGAGGAATCCTCTTCGTCACCTAAATTATCCGAGTCGGGGCGCCCTATAGTCCCGAGCTCGCTTCGCTCGCTCTTGGACCTCGTTTGAGACAAAAATCGTACGAAATTACGTAGGTACGAAAACAAGTAACGACCATAGACAACCACAGCAGAGAGACCACTTTTTTTTTAATGTCAAACGTTTCGTTTTCATTTCAATATTTCAAGTGAAATATATTTCACTAAATTATAATTTACTTTAATATAACTCAAATATTAATGCTAATGAAGTATACTTTTGTAGGAAAACTAACCAAATGCTAATTAAATGTATTTATTTTTAACTATTAATGTTTTTCTATCGTTTGTATTTCATAGTTTAAAAATCGTAACGTAAAACGAAACGTTTTGACGAAACAAATGTCAAATTGCGTAATGACATATGAAACGTCATTTTTTTAGTTGTCAGATGCTATGGTCAGTTAGTTGTCTTGAATTTTACTCCAATGTTGTGAATTTTCAGTAATAATTTTTTCTTAAAATTTTCGTCTAATTTATGTGATAATACGAAAGTTAGAGACAGTATAAAAGGTTATGTGATAAAACTTTGGTGAAAATGTGAAAGATTGTCCGGAAAATACCTTGGGTAGCGTTGCTATAGTTGAGCCCACAGTTATCAGTTGAGTCCTAATGTCCTCACAATATTTACCTATACACGTTATATTTTACTCCCACAAGCACTTTCAGAAGGCTCAGAAATCAATATCTGGGTTTCAAACTTAAACTTCAGGCAACAGTTGTGAGCTCATGTTTTTGAGCTTTACTTTAATAAAAGTATTACACTTAAGGCCTATCCGCACACAACAGTGCCGGCACAGTGCCGACACGTGGCGATCACTAACGTATCCATCAGTGTCAGTGAAAAATGATATTGTAGCATACATTTTGTTCGACGCTATCCGTACTTGTCAGTGACAGTGACGTTCAGTGATGTCAGTACTGCGCCGACGCTCGCCGTGATCCGACGTGAATTTCTGGCGGACAATATTTTGCCTGACACGGTCGCAGTATTCCAAGATGGACGACGAAAAGTTGATTGAATTGGTCCGTGTACATGGTCTGAAATACTCAAAAAACTTTGTTTCATCATCTATCAGATGTTTATATAGAGTGGCGAACTCTCCTTCTTCTTCTCTTTTCCTCCACACTTTATGAACTCATTGCCTTCTTCTCACGTAAATTTCTTCATCTTCATCTAATATTAAAGCAATCGCTGCTAATTGTGATTTTGAATATCGAGGCATTTTCACGCGAAACTGCTGTGGTAAAATTACTGCACCTGTCGACACGGTACTGACATATATGAATAGCACTTCACGGAACTGTACGGTACGGAACTGTCGGTCACGTGCCGGCACTGTTGTGTGCAGATAGGCCTTTAAGGAGAAAGAATTTATGGAACGAGATATGCATTTTGCTTTGTAATGAAACAGGATTCAATAAAAACATGTTTCTTACCTTCTTGTGGAACATTTTGGTCTTTGAGAACCGGACGACTCCATTGCCCAAGTCATAATTCCTGGGTTTGCCGAGCGCGGCTTTCTGCACGCCGCCGACGGGCGCCGCGGGGGCGTTCGCCGCCGCCTTGGGCTGTGGGGGCGCCATCTGCAACAAAGCAGCGCCTTCACACAGCAGCACCGGCCGCCACCTGACTCCGTGCAGGTTATGTTCCCAATCCGATCACAGACACAATTATTGTTTGCAGGAAAACTTAGTTTACGTTAACTATCGCCTTTGAATTACTGAACGTTCAAAATGTAACACCTAATTTGTTAATACATTAAACAGCGCAAAAACAATGACAAAAATATCGCACGTCAAAGTTTTTTTCAGGAAAATATCACTATAACTGATCCTACAGTGAAAATAAAAGACAGTTACGCAAATATATTAATTGGAAATCATCATTCATACGTGGATATGTCGTAATCTTCTGAAATTCCACTTATTTTTATAGATTTATTTTGAAAATACACAAGACCAACTCACACTTCAACCTGGATCAAGAAAAAGAAATTGACGTTCCCAGATTAATATTCTGTATCACTCACTGTTGACATTTGACGTATGAGGAGTCAGTGGCAATGTCAGAGATGAGTCGTCACAGACAAACAAACTAATAATAATTACCTACTAACGGCAAATATCAGACAGACTTTTTAAAGTCGGTGCCATACGTGCCATGGAGAATTTGTATATAGCATGCTCAAAAGTCAAAATGATTTGCAATATTGATTTGACTTCAAAAACTAAGTAGGTATACCCAGATTTATTAGACAATTATTTTATGCTTTTCAGTGCGTTTGTTTTTTGAAGGCGGTTCCCTTTTTTAAAAAAAAATTTGATATAATCATGTGTTTTGATTGAGATTTTTTTATTTAATTTATTTTACGGCTCGGATAAAAATACCATATACCAAAGACCTAAGTATAGTAGGTCTGTGCCATTGGTGCCAACAAACACAACATTGAAACCATTACCACAGATGAAAGATCTCTGATTTTCAATTAATTTGAAGAGTTTTGAACAAACTAGTTCGGTGATCTACCTTTGTTTGTTCTAGTTCGGATTGTCATGCATTTGTCAACTTATATGTCAATGTCAAAAGTGAATGTATTGGTGATTTGTGGAATAATTTTGTGAAATCAGTAATCGGAAATGGCTTCTTTGCGAAGCCCGTCTTCGCCCTCCGACGGTTATAAAAGGTTCAGTGACGATTTCGCAAACAGCAGCAACAACAATTACGGCTCCAATGTCACAAGTAAAAGAGAAGCTCACATTTTAACTGCACAGTAGTTGCCGCTACATGTATACGCTTTTTTTTGTTAACAATACATTCGTGATTCATATTAAAACTCGTTTAATTTCCAACCCCATGTCATGCGCCTTTCGGGCTGAGTACTGCCGAGTGGCGGAGTCGAAGTAGTAGCAGGCTATGTGTCATGGATTCAACTAACATAATATGTATATTGTACAGAATAAACATTGTTCTAACGGCCGACCTAATTCTCCTCACGGCTTAACAAATAGAGCAATGTAAGCATGTGTAGATGCTTGCCCGCATGCTCTAGATTTGCACATCGCCTCACGCTCAACGCACAAATAATGCACAATTAAATAATGTAAAAGGGACCCACATCTGTAGTATTTGATCAGTAACAATAAACCTGCCTGGTGCCTGCTCTACCAGTGTCTGGAGCAACAACAGTCATTGCTTCAAGCCTTTGACATTGTTCCTATTAAGAGGAGCATGAAGTCTTTAGTGAGGCCAGACGACAACCTCAACAATCATATTAAATAATACCTAATGGTTCTCAGTAAAAAGTTCAGAAGCAAATTATTTAAGAGAGGTCTATACTTTTATTATTAAATAATTACTTTGGACTGGATTTTATGTAAATTATGTATATAATTATATTCTTATTAACTTAGTCCTAATTGTTTCAATTAATATAAATCATGACTCAAGAAAATACAAGCGTGCTATCTTACTAAATCAAACACTGCCATGTCAGGTCAGACGCAAAGAGACAAGGGTGTTTAATGAAAAAAGTCCCACTATGAGTAGGTAAATCATTTATAACTAATATTATTATTACTAATTGCACCTCTAGAACATACTTAATCCTTTTCATCATTCTAAGTAAGTGGAACTTCAGCTGCAAAATAATATGCAAAAGGTCACACATACAAGGTGATGAAGGCACTCAATTACCCTTATAATTTGAAGATAAAGTTTGTCCTTCTGCTAAACTAAGTAGGTAGGTAGTAAACAAAAATTAAGCTTTTTCATTTACAAGTGTGTGATATGGAAAAAGTTATACCACAGGTTACAATTACTTGAACAACAGTGCAAGTTTCATCAAAATCGGTCAGTTAATTTTTAAGACATGGTTAGGTTTATTTAGCTGATTGACTATGAAAGAGCGGAACGTTGCGTCAGTGACGTTACTGTTTAATTAAATATTTGGGTACCCTCAGGTGCTACATGTCTAACTTTGAGTTTATATCTTGTTGGGCACGGCCACAGGTCTTTTTTGAGAATTTACGTTTTAAATGTCTGTGCGTGGTCGACCGGCGCAGCGTCCGACTCCCGTATAACGCATACGAGATGACATGAATTACATCTGTATCGGATTCTTATCTCTCAACGAAGATACGCGTGTTATCTACGTATCGCCCTGCGCCCAGTACCTATCCGGCGCCGCGCGGCGCGAGCGATCATATCCCAGAGAGCAGAGTACTACAGAGTGAGAGGAAAATGACGAAAATAGTGCATCTCCCCCACAAACTGTTCGACACGTTGAGAGATTACTGGTACACGCTCAAATCCTGTGAGTTCTGTTAAGTTTTGTTCATACATGGGTAAAAAAATTGCGTTGTAAGTTCGTATTGAAATACGTACGGAGACGATAAGTAAATACATATGTAAGTAAGTAGGTGATAGTATTGAAAAAGTGGACGAGGCTCGTGACTCCGTGAGTCGTGCAGTGAGAGGTCGGTGGAATAATGAGACCGTTGTAACTTGTAGGTGAATACTGAATGTTAATAATTAAATGGCTTTGTGTAGGTCTTGTCTTTCGCATGCGGCATGGCTTTGCTCTCGTCGGTCGTCTAGGCACAGATCGCCAGCAGAAAGCTGCAAGGTCACTAAATATTTATAATTGAATTTTGAAGATTAGTACTGCTTTTCATGCACGTTCCGTCAAAAATTATGTTAAACATAACACAGTTGTAATTATTATGGTAAAGTTGTGTTATGAATACTTAATTTTGTTCGCAGCGAAGTGCCTCACTTCGCGTTACTTGTTAACCCCCTGATCTATTTTAATAGCAATTGAATGCATTTGAAGCACACGAATTGCTCGAATCTGTATATATTAAATTTGCTAATTTAATTATTATAGTATGATGCACCCAGCGCTGAAGACAATGTTTGTTTTCTATTACCTCAGCACACTCCACCATCAGGGACTTTTAGCGTGTTTATCTGAAGACCTCAAGGTGTAACTGAAAATATTAATCAGACGAAAATGTTCATCAATGCGTTGAGGTCTTCACGATTTATGGTACTTGATTTTTTTAATCTTTTATATTTGTTGTTATATAGGGTTACCTAATGTACGACCGTGTATTTGTTGATCTTTAAGGTATTTCTTAATAGGTACCTATGCACTACTTACTAGACAGTACCTACGTACTTTTTACACTTACACACACACGCACACACGCGCCTGTAATTAATATTTTTCTTGGGTACAGGAAGTAGAGAGGAATGTGTAGATCGAAAAATGAAAGTCAAATAATTTTTCGAAGCCCTGTGCAGTGTGCACCACGTGCGAATAAAAATGCTTTGCTCAGGCCTTGGCTCAGTTAAGTAGGTACCTAGCATTATAAAGTCAATATTTACAGTGATTGATAACACTAACAACTGCCGCCGTCAGTCGTCACTCGTCATAGGTTTTATTGCTTGTGCAGAATCACGAGACGTACCTACCACCGTTACATTCGTTTACTAAGCGCTATTCTGGCTCTTGCTAAACTGGGAACACGAGCCGTGTTAGATAGTTACGAATTATTATCCAAAGGCCCTCAGATCCTCTCTTGGAAGACAAGAAGTTGATTAAACCCCCAAAACATCAGAATATTTATATAGCAACATTAAACACACGAACGCTACGGACACAAGAATCTCTATCTATACGAATTAGAATATGTTCTAAAACCATCTAAAACCAAAAAATCTAAAAATGGGACAGAAATTAGCAGAAATTCGCAGATTCGAAGAAAAAATTGAAGAATATGATGAATACGTATTCTACTTTAAAAATGAATATGGCATTAACACGCAATATGGCATTGGCTTCTTGGTGAAAGGTACAAGGTACAGGAAAAAACCAAACCGAATATGGACGTGGATTTCCCCAAATGGCAAAATAAAAAACGAAATATACCTACTTTATTAAATGGCGAACCACCCAAAACTATTCATGGATGTCAGTGCCATCAATAAACTCAACTTTAACATAGGTACTGATCATCGGATCGTACGCGGGAAACTTCATGGAAAACCTGTAAGAAAATCAAGAAAAATTATGAAAAACACCAAACATTACGTTACACTGCCAATACCAGATTTCATACTGAATGACATAGAAATTACATTACGAACCAAAATGAGTAAAAGAAATGCTATACTTACAGGAAAAAAATAATATCTTAGAGCAATCTTTAAAGGAAGTAATTAGAACTAGACCAGGGTCGATAATTTTTGAAACGAAAAAAAATTACAGTAGGATGAAACCCATTAGAAAAGGAGGGGAATATGATCAAAATGAAAGGAAAAATAAATTACGGTCGATCCGAGTTCGGGAACAGGGGGGCAGAGGGGGTTTAAGTGTAAAAAATGGTTTTCCTTGATTTCCGGCAAAACTACAAGTCCTATGGAAAAAAGTGAAATAACAAAGTTGTAGGTAATAAAAAGATCTACAACTTTTGTATTTGCAATTTTTTCAGATAACCTCAAAATTTAGGTGAAAAATTCAAAAAACCAAGTTTTTGGTTTATTATTTATATCTTTTTCAAAAAAAAAAAATTTTCCTACGAAATTTGGTAAAAACTTACCTTATTATGTCCCAAATACACTGTAATTTATTTGATTTAAAATATTGATTTTTTTCACCTTATTTTGAATTAATATCGAAAAAGCACTCTAATTTTCAATCGATCAATGTCAAAATATCAGCTTTTTTCAAAAAGTTGGTATGTTTTCTGTTTGTTGAAATCTCTACTTTCCAATGGTGAAAAAAATATAAATGTAACTATAGTAAATCTTCTCAGAAAATGCAAAAAAAAACTCGAATTCAAAATGTTTTTTTTAAATATTATATACAATTTTGAGCTATTTATTAAAATTTACACTTTAATTACTCGAGAAACGTAAGATTACATGTTACATTGATAAAAAAAAATACCTGAGTGACCTACGAAATATTATATCAGCTTTTTTCAAGAAGTTGGTATGTTTTCTGTTAGTTGAAATCTCTACTTTCCGATGGTGAAAAGAAATATATGTTACTATAGTAAATCTTCTCAGAAAATGCAAAAAAAACTCGAATTCGAAAATTTTTTTTTATTATTAAGTATATCAATTTTGAGCTATTTATTAAAATTTACACTTTAATTACTCGAGAAACGTAAGATTACATGTTACATTGATTAAAAAAAAATACCTGAGTGACCTACGAAAAATTGTAGCCCATCAAAAGGTATTTCATAGAGAAGTGGGGAAGGGGCTAGGCGGGTCTGGGTCTTACTACTTTGCATTTTCTGAGAAGTTTTACTATAAATAAATAAATAAATAAAATAAATAAGCCTTTTATTTACCCATTTCCTTATTACATCTACTATCATAATTTAATATCTCATAATGTCATAATTTAACTACCATAGTTTAATTTAATAATTCTATTTATTTGTCATGCATTGATTATGCCAAAAAAAAAGTCCACAACACAACACATCAGCGATTTGTCACGATTGTCCGCGTCACTTTATTGTCCGTGAAATACTCTAAGAGTCTAATGGGTTACCCATGAGCGGGCAAAGGCCTCCTCCATCCTGCGCCACTGCTGCCGGTCGCGCGCCAGACGCGTCCAGGTCGCGCCCGCCAGTGCAGCACCAGCTCGCTCCAGCGCGCATCGCGGGCACGAGCCACGTGTCCGGCCCAGCGCCACTTTAGTTTGCACGCCAACTCGGCTGCATCCTCCAATCTCGTGATGTCTCTAATTCGTAAATTTTGTATCCTATCCCTCAGTTTAATCCCTAAAATGCTCCTCTCTGTTGCTCTTTGAAATATTTGTAAGTTTTTAATTATTAATTTTGTAAGGGGCCAACACTGGCAGCCATACAAGAGTGCTGGTAGAATAATACTTTCATATGCCTTCTTTTTTAGGGCCATAGGTAATTTTGACTTGAATATTTGTTTGTTTGCCCAATATTTCTTCCAACATATTTTAATTCTTCTTTCCACCTCTTTCAATGACTGGTCTTCTGGAGAAGTTTTACTATAGTAACATATATATTTTTTTTAACATCGGAAAGTAGAGATTTCAACGAACAGAAAACATACCAACTTTTTGAAAAAAGCTGATATTTTGACGTCAGAATTTTCGATTGAAAATAAGGGTGCTTTTTTATGATATTAATTCAAAATGAGGTGAAAAAAATCAATATTTTAAATCAAATAAATTACAGTGTATTTGAGACATAATAAGGTAAGTTTTCACCAAATTTCGTAGAAAAAATTTTTTTTTTGAAAAAGAAATAAAAAACCAAAAACTTGGTTTTTTGAATTTTTCACCTAAATTTTGAGGTTATGTGAAAAAATTGCAAATACAAAAGTTGTAGATCTTTTTATTACCTACAACTTTGTTATTTAACTTTTTTCCATAGGACTTGTAGTTTTGCTGGAAATCAAGGAAAACCATTTTTTACACTTAAACCCTCCCTCCCCCCCTGTTCCCGAACTCGGATCGACCGTAATTTATTTTTCCTTTCATTTTGATCATATTCCCCTCCTTTTCTAATGGGTTTCATCCTACTGTATTTTTTTTTGGTTTTTTATTATTTTAAAGGGGATCTACCCTGGTCTAAACATAAAAACACACAAGTTAAATTGGAAAGAGATAAAATAGGGAGAGAAGCAAAAGAACTGATACTGAGAAGAAAAATAGGTATTGTGTCACACAAAACCAAAGGACAGGAAAGAAATTTCTAGTACTTACAAGTAAAAAATTGGTTGTCTGTAAAGTCGGTTTTCGGACGATAGATTTACGTGATAACGTCATAATCTCATATTTCTCTATCGTTTGTTTTATCGTGCTTCTCTATCGCTTATTGCGCGCTCTCGCTTGCACGCACAGGCTCAGGTGGAACGTTACGCGGAACGTTACTATTTTTCATGTGTGTTGCTGGTGTTCATCAATTTATAAGACGTTATCACGTCAAAAATAAATGAAATTATCAGAAAACATAGACAAAAGACAAGGTTAGATAGAATTGTATACCACATAGTGTAAGGAGAGTCGAGGGTTCAAGGATACATAGAAGACTTTGGTTCAAGTAGTAAAACACTCGAAGGTTTGTTCGAAACTCATTTATTCGGAGTTAGAGTGCCTATTTATATTTGTACAGCGAAGTGGGGATGACACGTGTAACAATGAGGTAACATACTTGGGTCATGACATCATCGTTTACTCGTGGACCGTAGGAATTCAGGGCCTTCAGCACGAGTCATTGGTCAGTGCCCTTTGGCACGAGCCAATAGTTCACTGTCCCGACCGAATGTCTGTATCGAATAACATTGTTATGATTCTGTATTTGGAGTGGTGTTTATAAACAAACAGTCGTGTGCGGTCCGTTATACTAACTAGTTGATTTAAAATATCTTTCTTATGAGTAATACTTAACTAGTACCTACCATACCACAATAGAAACCACAGGCGGCATCAAAAAAGCATTGAAAGAACTAGAAGAAAACACAGGCTGGATACTGTAATGTTCTTATGGGTTCTTAATATTAAAGACTTTTAAATTAAACACGAAGTTGTGAGACGCCATGATGATTTATTTTAGAATAGGAAGAGGCCTGGGATGCCATAGTTAAAATATATAATAGTGTTGCCAAAGACTAGACTAGATAATTATTAAATTCATAGACTAATGATATAAGACTAGGTACTACTTCTAACATCTCCTTTTTTCTATTTTTTTTTTAAATGACTAAGATATACTATGATAATGACAAATTAATTTTCTAATTAACAGTGTACAAAAAACTTAAAGACTAACAGACTAACTAACTTAACTTATGACTAACAGACTTAAATTTAGTATAGAAAACTTGACAGACAAAATTAAAAATATAATAAACAAGTAAAGCAACTAATTTTACATAACATCTGCAAATCTAACTGGAGGTTTGACCTGTCTACCACTCACTGTTCTCTTTATACCATCATCAATATTTTCTTTAGGTTTTATATTTTCTTCCATTCTCATTTCCTTATTTGGACTGTCACTTTTGCTTATCATTGGATTTTCTCCCTTTTCTTCCATAATATTTTCCTTCACTGGCGATAACAAGTGCTGACGATTTCTTCTGTATGTAGACCCATCTGGAGCTTCGACAATAAATGATCGAGGCTGTTCACATTCTTTTATAATTTTTCCTGGCTGCCATCTTGAATCTGGTGACTTTTTAAACATAATTTTATCTCCTTTTTTCACTTTCGGTAATGTCTTTGCTTTTTTATCATAATAAAACTTTTGTTTCTCATTATTCTGTTGTTTTATTTCCTTGTAACTTTTATGACTCATAACTTTAGGTTGAAGATGTTTCACAACAGTAGGTAAAAGTGTTCTAAGACGACGAGACATAAGTAACTCAGCAGGAGATGGTAAGTTGTTTCTCGGTGTTGTTCTGTATTGTAATAATGCGAGATACGGATCTTCTCCTGACTCTTCACATTTTGTAAGTATGCGTTTTACTATTTTCACTCCGGACTCCACTAATCCATTAGAACGAGATAGGTATGGACTAGATGTTGTATGTGTGATGTTCCAAGACTTCAGGAACTGCTGAAACTCTTCTGAGTTCATCGGCGGGCCATTGTCCGAATTTACAATTAGAGGAATTCCGTGACGACTAAATATAGGTTTCAGTGCATTTATTAGTGCTCTGGCCCCTGTAGAACTTACATTAGCAATTTCAATATAATTTGAGTAATAATCTTCGACGACTAGTATAGTTTGATTTTTGAATTTTAAATAATCTATTCCAACTTTTTCCCAAGGAAAAGAACAAATTCCGTGTGACATCAGTGGTTCTGGTTGGTTAGCACTCCTGTGTGACAAACAAATTTCACAATTTTCTACCGTTTGCTGAATATCATGTGACATTAATGGCCAATAAACAACTCCTCTTGCAAAACTTTTAGATTTTTCTATGCCTTGATGCCCACTGTGTATAATTTTCAAAATTTCTGACCTTAATTTTTTAGGAATAATAAGACTGTTACCTTTCAACAATAAATTTCCGACTGAATGAATTTCATGACGACAATTCCAATAAGGTAAGACTAATTTGTTGACTTGTGACCTTCTCTCAGGCCATCCTGTTTGATAATATTTCTTAAGTAGCTGTAAGGACTCATCATTTACTGTGCCTTTGATAAGCCACTGACGACGTTCTTCTGAAATAGGTAAGTTTTTTAATAGCATGTTGACATGAACCATGACATCTTCATCCAGCTCATCTTCACTGGTCTCCGGTAAAGCTGCACGTGACAATGAATCAGCAATGTACATTTTAGTACCTGGTTTGTATTCAACCTTTAGATCATATGCCTGTATTCTAAGCATTAGCCTCTGGAGACGTGTTGGGACTTCTGCTAATGTTTTTTTAAATAAAGTAATTAAAGGACGATGGTCAGTTTCAACGGTGACTGTTTTGCCATAAATATATTGATGAAACCGAATACAACCAAAGACAATAGCATATAGCTCTTTTTCTATTTGTGCCATCCGTATTTGACTAGACGTTAATGTTTTAGAAGCGTAACTGATTGGATGTGAGTCTTGAAGTATGACTGCTCCCACGGCTGACTGACTTGAATCAACGGACAAAGTTACATCTTTTTTGACATTATAGTGTGATAAGACTGGTGCTTGACAAATAATATTTTTTAGCCGTTTAAAAGTAGCTTCATAACTATCATTCCATGACCATTCACTTGACTTTTTTAATAATAGACGTAGAGGCTCAGTTTCCTCTGCAAGATTCTTTATAAATCCTCCCAAATAATTTAAAATACCAAGAAATCTTTGTAGATCCTTGAGACAGGTAGGAGACGGCATATCTTTGATAGCCCTAACTTTTTCTGGGTCGGGTGACACTCCATTTTCTGAAAATATGTGACCTAAATATTTAACTTTTGTACAGCCAAATTTGCATTTACTTTTATTGAACTTCAGGTTCACTTCTACAGCTTTCTTAAAAACTCCTTCCAAATTCTTATCATGTTCCTTTTGATCCTTGCCATATACTAACAGATCATCCGCATAGACTATAACTCCTGGTAATACACCAAATATTTCTGTCATAATTCTATGAAATATCTCTGGAGCACAATTTATACCAAATGGTAGCCTTTTAAATCTGTAGCGGCCAAATGGGGTGTTGAACGTACATAACTTTGAGCTTTCAGTATCCAGACGTATAACCCAAAATCCACTACTTGCATCAAGAGTAGAGAAACATGACGCTCCATGCAGTTTTGACCTAACGAAGTCAATGGTAGGTATTGGATAATGTGATCGACAAATGGCTTCATTTAAGTTTCTCGGGTCAAGACAGACTCTAAGTTGACCATTTTTCTTCTCAACTAATAAAAGTGAACTCACCCATGATGTTGGCTCGGTAACCTTGGTGATGACATCCAGACTTTCCATATTGTCCAATTCCTTCTTCAGTCTATCGTGTAATGAGAATGGAATTTTCCGTGGTGGATCAATTTTAGGACGAACATCCGTGTTGACAGTGATGTGACACTCACCAGGTAGACAGCCCAATCCATCAAATACAGATTTATAGTTTGACAATAGACTCTGTAAAGTATTATTTTTATTTACATAGTATGACTGTAAATGTGACTGTTTATTATTACATGACTGTGACTGATAATATGACTGTGACTGATTATTCAATTCTGAGACATTAAAAACTCTTTTTACAAGACCTAATTCTGAACAGGTATTTTTACCTATGACAGTTGGCGAAGACACATTTGCAATAATAAAATTAATTATTTTAGACTGGGGTTGACTATTTATATAATACATACATTCAAGCTTCTGTTGACCTAATATAGGTATTCTATTACCACAGTAAGACGTTACTTTAGCATGACATGGTGTAAATTTTTCTATGACATTTAAGGACTGAAATATTTGATATGACATGACATTTGAATCACTTCCTGTGTCCAAAATACAAGTTACAGTTTTGTTATTAATAGTAAGGTTAAGACTCCATTCAGAATTTGATGAACTTGAATTTAAGTGTCCGACAAAAAAATAATTTGACTTATTACCTTGATCCAAATCTGAATCCTGTACATCAACTAATCTTACTCTATTTGACCTACAGAAAGCCTCATAGTGCCCTCTAATATGGCACTTTCTGCACTTCGCATTTGTAGCGGGACACTTGTACTTGTGGACCTGGCCACAACGGGTACACTTTGTTTGTTCTTGACATACTGGCCTTGACTGATATCTTCCCCTGGACTGAGACCTTGCTCTGGACTGTGACCTGGCTCTGGACCTCCCTCTGGCTGAAGACTGGGACGATGACTGTTGATAAAAGACTTGACTTGAAGATTCTTTAAACTCAGCTGCATGTGATCTTGCCGACACTATACTTTTTGATAAGGTTCTTGCCCTGTCTAATGTTAAATCCTCTTCTAGTAAAAGTTTTTCCCTGACGTGTTGGAATTTTTCGTTCATGTTGGTAATAAAAATATCCTTTATCATCCTGTCCTGCAGATTGCCAAACTCGCAGGAGTTGCTTTTATTTATTAGTGACGTCAAAAAATCCTCAAGACTTTCATCAGCCTTCTGCCTTCTTGTAAAAAATTGATAACATTCGTAGGTTATATTTTTTCTCGGCACAAAATATTGTTCAAATTTAGAGACTAGCTCTTTGAAGGTCACTTTTTCCATGTCTACGTTGAACGTATTGAAGATTTCTATGCATTCTGTTCCAATAAAATGTAGTAATACCGCGACTTTTCTCGAATCGTTTTCTTCATAGATTCCGCTTGCTTTGAGAAAAATGGTGAATGTTTGTAACCATTTTTTCCAATTTTGTGACAAATTGCCATCTAAGCTCATTGGCTTTATGTTTCCGACGATATTTAGCCTTTTCAGCGGCACATTTTCTTCTTCTGTGTTAACAGAACGTGGTGGCGGTGCCTTTTTTGACTCGGATTTTTCCGCCATGACTTACGTATTTCTTCGTGTTTTTCGACTGACGGGCGCCTGACGCGCGACGACTATTCTGTGACGACTTTTATTTTATAATTTTAAATACACTTCTGACACCATGTAATGTTCTTATGGGTTCTTAATATTAAAGACTTTTAAATTAAACACGAAGTTGTGAGACGCCATGATGATTTATTTTAGAATAGGAAGAGGCCTGGGATGCCATAGTTAAAATATATAATAGTGTTGCCAAAGACTAGACTAGATAATTATTAAATTCATAGACTAATGATATAAGACTAGGTACTACTTCTAACAGATACCAAAAGAAATTCTAAAATCTACAACGGATTTCTATCGTAATCTTTATAGTGACAATTGTTCACCATCTACTCTACATTTGCAATACAACGAAGATGAACATTAAACTCCAATAATGAGCAATGAAATAATAATATATTAAAGTCCAGTACCTGGATGACCGACCTTCGCTCGGTTTTTTTTTGAAAATTGTGATTTGGGGTTGAATCTATACTTAAATATGAATTACATAGTTACTAATGTAATGATGAAATATGAAAAATATTTTTCGATCTTATCGACAGAATAAAAAAAAAAATATGAACTCGTAATTATGGTTAAATAAAAATCACCAATGTAATTAGTTTAAAATTTCTTATACATTATACAAATACCTACTTAAGTTTTTACATTATATCAACCAATTACGTAAGTTATTTTATTTATAGTGTTTAAAATTATCGCTGCCAACGGGACTTGAACCCGTACCCCCTAGCTATCGCGGCTGGGTGTCCTGCCAATTGTGCTATGGATTATCTTGCCCTGTGGATGACACGATAATTTCGATATTGAGAAACTACGATTTAAAACCAATTTCAAAGGCCCATTATTTCGAATGGAGCTAGCTTTGAATCGGCTGTGATGGTTACGTACTTACTCACGATGTTCTCGCTGCTCGCAGGATCTAAGTAATCCAGAAATACAAGATTAATAAATAATAGGTTTATACGACTGATTTCTGCAGCGTGCGATGCGGCAGGCGACTGATCAGTGATCAGTGACAGCCGCGCGCTCTGGCGGGCTAGGTCCATTCTTTTCACCAAAGTAATAGCCTCAAATATTGCTTCCGCGTTTGCCGGTAGCGTAGGCAATAGGGAAATTTCCCTCAAGGCAGGTGTTATGCCTTGGGACCGCTTGTGATCCGAGCGTGTGACGTCAGAACTTCTATATATAGCACACTCGTCGAAAGCTCCGTCAGCGTGAGTTAGGGTACTGGTTACGCCATCTATCGTCAGCTATCGAAGACCGCTACACGCGCATTGCAGGCAGCGCTGAAATGCCTGTTACAGTGGTCGACCATTAATATCGATGAAAAAAGATCTTCCTTCGGGTAGAGTCCTTACTTTATCTCTTGCCTTAACTTCGCTGACGAAGGCCGTCCCCAAACGGAATGCGACAGGCTCTGGGCTACTGTCAGAAATCGTGTCAAACAATGGAACACCTGCTCACCGTGGAGCAGGACGTGAGACGTCCGCACCTTAGCAAGTCTGTTTGTTTGTCGCACAGTTCACAGACAGCGGGCCGTGCGCGAACCTCCACGGAATCGCACCACTCATTAAGACCACGGTGCTGCGCCACAAGCTGTTCTTTCTGTAGAAATACATCTAGGTGTGCCGCGTGGCAGTTTGTAGTATATGATACCTGTGTGCGTTTGTGGCAGACAACAGAGCGGTGGACGCGGGCGGCGGCGGAGGCAGCGACGGCACGCTGGAGCTGGGCAGCCGCTCGTCGCTGCACAGCGGGCTGCCGCTCACCGAGGACGAGCACTGGGAGATGAACTACCACGAGGCCGCCATCTACCTCGAGGTGATCACCGCTCAGCACTACAGCCACAGGCCACATCAGCCGCTCGTCGCTGCACAGCGGGCTGCCGCTCACCGAGGACGAGCACTAGGAGATGAACTACCACGAGGCCGCCATCTACCTCGAGGTGATCACCGCTCAGCACTACAGCCACAGGCCACATCTGCCGCTCGTCGCTGCACAGCGGGCTGCCGCTCACCGAGGACGAGCACTGGGAGATGAACTACCACGAGGCCGCCATCTACCTCGAGGTGATCACCGCTCAGCACTACAGCCACAGGCCACATCTGCCGCTCGTCGCTGCACAGCGGGCTGCCGCTCACCGAGGACGAGCACTGGGAGATGAACTACCACGAGGCCGCCATCTACCTCGAGGTGATCACCGCTCAGCACTACAGCCACAGGCCACATCTGCCGCTCGTCGCTGCACAGCGGGTTGCCGCTCACTGAGGACGAGCACTGGGAGATGAACTACCACGAGGCCGCCATCTACCTCGAGGTGATCACCGCTCAGCACTACAGCCACAGGCCACATCAGCCGCTCGTCGCTGCACAGCGGGTTGCCGCTCACTGAGGACGAGCACTGGGAGATGAACTACCACGAGGCCGCCATCTACCTCGTGGTGATCACCGCCCAGCACTACCCGCCTGGACCTACCCTCACCTCAGCTGACTGACTGCGTTTATTTATTTATTTATATAGCTTTATTGCACAAACATACAGAAAAACAAAATACAATGGAACATAGTGAGCGCAAAGGCGGCCTTATTGCTAGAGCAATCTCTTCGAGGCAACCTTTGGTAAGAGCATTAGTGGAATGAAATGCGGGATGGTGCAATATAACTAAAAAAATAATAATAATATATAATATATGTGTACATACATACATACATGTGTTTATAGGTTTTTACTTAATGACAATCGAGGCACGTCTGTAGCCCGAGTGACTCGACCCGCGGCGGTGTTCGCAGGAGGGCCTGAACAACGAGAAGTTCGACTCGCACCCGTCCAGCCCCGAGCAGCTGCCGGCCTACCTGCGCGTGCACAACCCCTGGTACCACAGCCTCGACCTGCTGGCGTCCCTGGCGCTCATCCTGCTGGCCTTCGGCGAGGAGCCCGCCGTGCCCGCCTTCCGCCTGCCGGTGTGGGCGCACGGCTCCGTGGAGCTGCTGGCGCTGGCCGTCATCGGCGTGGAGCTGCAGCTCAAGCTCAAGTGGATCGGCTGGGGCACCATCCTCAAGCACAAGCGGACCATGATCAAGGTGAGCGACGCGCGGCGACGACGCCCCGAGCGACGAGCGCTAGTGCGCTAGTGACGTCTGGTCGTGTGCGCAGGGCTGCACGCTGCTGGTGATGCTGCTGGAGGCGGTGGTGCTGCTGTGCCGCCAGTCGCCGCACTTCCGCGTCACGCGCGCGCTGCGCCCCATCTTCCTGGTGGACACGCGCCACTGCGGCGGCGTGCGCCGCTTCATCCGCCAGATCCTGCAGTCGCTGCCGCCCATCCTCGACATGCTGGGTACGCCGAGCCCCTCCCGTCCATCCCCCCTAGCCCGCCGCCCGCGCCTCACCGCCTCGCTCTATGTGCAGGGCTGCTGATGTTCTTCGTGGCGACGTACTCGCTGCTGGGCTACTACCTGTTCTCGGAGCACGTGGACAACGGCCACTTCCGCACGCTCAGCGACTCGTTCGTCAGCATGTTCGTGCTGCTCACCACGGCCAAGTGAGTGTCGCCGCCGTCGCCTCGCCCCCCTCCCCCCCTCCCTCCACCGGCGACTCACGCTCGCGCCTGTTGCAGCTTTCCGGACGTGATGATGCCGTCGTACGCCAAGTCCAAGTGGTACGCGCTGTTCTTCGTGCTGTACATCATCACGGTGCTGTACGTGCTCATGAACCTCATGCTGGCCGTCGTGTACGAGACGTTCACTCGCATCGAGCGCGACAAGTGCCGCGCGCTGCTGCTGCACCGGCGCGGCGCCGCGCGGCGCGCCTTCCGCCTGCTGGTGTCGCGCCGCGCGCCGCGCCAGGTGCGCCTGCGCCACTTCGCCGGCCTGCTGCGCCACCACGCGCCGCGCCTCGCCGCGCTCGACGTGTTCCTAATGTTCCGGCACCTCAACCGCAGCGGCTCGGGCGGGCTGTCGCGCGCCGAGTTCGCGGCGCTGTACGACGCGCTGTCGCTGCGCTGGTCGCCGCAGGCGGCGCGCGCGCCGTGGTACGCGGACGGCGCGCTGGAGCCGCTGGGCCGCGCCGCCGCCGCCGCCGTCGCCTGGCCGTACTTCGAGCACCTCGTATGTGAGTCCCGCGCCCCCGCGCCCCCGGTCACGCCGCGCCCGGCCCGCGCTGACCCGCGCCGCGTGTTGCAGACGCGCTGATCGTGGGCAACGGCGCGGCGATGGCGCTGCGCGTGCTGCAGGCGCCGGGCGCGCTGCGCGACGGCGCGCGGCTGCTGTGCGCGTCGTGGGACACGTGGCTGTTCGCGGCGCTGTTCCTGGCGGAGGCGGCGCTGCGCGTGCTGGCGGCGGGCCCGGCGCGCTACCTGGCGAGCGGCTGGAACGTGTTCGACCTGAGCGCCACGCTGCTGGCGCTGCTGGGCGCCGTGCTGCTGAGCGCCGCGCCCGACCTGTTCGTGGTGGTGGTGTTCCGCCCGCTGAGGTGTGTGGTGCGTGCGTGCGCGTCACCCCGCCCGCGCCACCCGCCACTGACGCGCGCGTGTGTGTGTGTGCAGGCTGATGCGGCTGTACAAGCTCAAGAAGCGCTACCGCGACGTGTTCGGCACGCTGGTGCTGCTGTCGCCGCTCATGTCGTCGGCGGGCTGCGTCATGCTGGTCGTCTACTACTTCTTCGCGATCATCGGCATGGAGTTGTTCGCGGGCGCCGAGCTCAAGAACTGCTGCGTGTGAGCTTACTCTGACTACTACCTATTTAAATCGAGACGTGTTTTCATCTTTCCTATATTATACCAGTAGGTACCTACAGCTTGTCAGTTGTCTTGTAAAAGGTGGGGTGTTTTCTGTTTAAAAGAAGTATCTAGAAGTAGTAAAAAGTCGGATGCCTCTTCCATGTCAAAATCAATGCAGTAGGAATAAATTATTTCTCTGTTACAATCCTGTGGTATGGTAGGTAAAAGTTAAGTATTACTCATAAGAATAGTACATTTCAATATAAGTGCGGAAAGTATGTCATTTCTTTACGAGTTTCGGTTTGTTGACACAAGCCGTAGGCGCGGGTCAACAATAGAGACGAGTGGAAATGACAATTCCGCACGTGCATTGAACGACATTTTTTAACACATTTGCGAAAAATGATTTATTTCAGATTTAACCATTTAAAAAGTTACGTCCTTTAATTCAAGTATTAATAGTGTTTACGCTATAAAATAGTCATTTAATACAAACATTCTGTACTACAACCTTTTTGATTAAAACCTCCATGCAGAAGGAAAACAAAAAGTACTAATGCGGAAAAGAAGTACTTTGCGCACGCTAAACATACATGGAAAAGTCCACTATTTGAGCAAATGTGTTAAAAAGATAATATTTTACCGCACCGCACACGACTGTTTGTTTATAAACACCACTCCAAATACAGAATCATAACAATGTTATTCGATACAGACATTCGATCGGGAAAATGAACTATTGGCTCGTGCCAAAGGGCACTGACCAATGACTCGTGCTGAAGGCCCTGAATTCCTACGGTCCACGTGTAACGATGATGTCATGACCCAAGTATGTTAACTCATTGTTACACGTGTCATCCCCACTCCACTGTATCAATATAATATAGGGCCAACTCAGAATAAACGAGAGACAGAAGCAGAGTAGAAGCAGACGTAGAGTGTTTTACTATTCCCCTACAACATCCCTCGTTACATGGCGACCCTGCCTCGTTACATGGCTAGATGTTACTAGAATTAATCCCGAGTGTTTTACTTCCTATACCATCCATCATTACAATCCTTTTGATGGAAAATAATATATCAGACCTACATTCCATTTCCATAGTGAAAAGATAAGTTGCGGGGACGATAAGCAAGTCAAGTAAACTAATGAGTGGTGTGTGTGACTTGCGCTCGCAGGAACACGACGGTGGAGGACTTCTACAAGTGGTCGTCGAACAGCTCCACTGCGCTCGGCTACTACTACCTCAACAACTTCGAGAACCTGCTCACCAGCGGCGTCACGCTGTTCGAGCTCACCGTCGTCAACAACTGGTTCATCCTCATGAACGCCTACGCTGCCGTGGTGGGGCAGCTCAGCAGGATCTACTTCATGGTAACAGCTCCACTGCGCTCGGCTACTACTACCTCAACAACTTCGAGAACCTGCTCACCAGCGGCGTCACGCTGTTCGAGCTCACCGTCGTCAACAACTGGTTCATCCTCATGAACGCCTACGCTGCCGTGGTGGGGCAGCTCAGCAGGATCTACTTCATGGTAACAGCTCCACTGCGCTCGGCTACTACTACCTCAACAACTTCGAGAACCTGCTCACCAGCGGCGTCACGCTGTTCGAGCTCACCGTCGTCAACAACTGGTTCATCCTCATGAACGCCTACGCTGCCGTGGTGGGGCAGCTCAGCAGGATCTACTTCATGGTAACAGCTCCACTGCGCTCGGCTACTACTACCTCAACAACTTCGAGAACCTGCTCACCAGCGGCGTCACGCTGTTCGAGCTCACCATCGTCAACAACTGGTTCATCCTCATGAACGCCTACGCCGCCGTGGTGGGGCAGCTCAGCAGGATCTACTTCATGGTAACAGCTCCACTGCGCTCGGCTACTACTACCTCAACAACTTCGAGAACCTGCTCACCAGCGGCGTCACGCTGTTCGAGCTCACCGTCGTCAACAACTGGTTCATCCTCATGAACGCCTACGCTGCCGTGGTGGGGCAGCTCAGCAGGATCTACTTCATGGTAACAGCTCCACTGCGCTCGGCTACTACTACCTCAACAACTTCGAGAACCTGCTCACCAGCGGCGTCACGCTGTTCGAGCTCACCATCGTCAACAACTGGTTCATCCTCATGAACGCCTATGCTGCCGTGGTGGGGCAGCTCAGCAGGATCTACTTCATGGTAACAGCTCCACTGCGCTCGGCTACGACTACCTCAACAACTTCGAGAACCTGCTCACCAGCGGCGTCACGCTGTTCGAGCTCACCATCGTCAACAACTGGTTCATCCTCATGAACGCCTACGCTGCCGTGGTGGGGCAGCTCAGCAGGATCTACTTCATGGTAACAGCTCCACTGCGCTCGGCTACTACTACCTCAACAACTTCGAGACCTTATTTACTTTGCAAGCACTTCCTGTTCAGTACACAACTTATGCAAGGAAGTCGAGGTAGTAGGTAGCTATGCAAAATTGGAACCGCATATGTAGGTATACCTATGTATTGCAATAAGTGCATATGCAATGCAAGTGCGTAAGTCAATTATGTTGAATTTACTGTGCACTAATGATAATATGAAATCGTTGTAAAATGTTTGCAAAAGCATAATTTTAAATCCAAGATGGCAGATTTCAATAGCTCATCACGCTGCTGTGTGTCCACAGGTGTTCTACCTGTTCACGATGGTGGTGCTGACCATCGTGGTGGCGAGCGTGCTGGAGGCCTTCCGCTTCCGCATCCAGTACAAGCGCAGCACCACCAAGAGAGACGGTGAGCATCCCCCCGCCCTCGCCCCTTCCCCGAGCGAGCAGTGCAACGAGCGAACCCGATGTGGTGTAGGACGTCCCCACTGCCCACTGCCGTACTTACAAGAATTCGGACTATTTTCAAGATTGTTTAGACTTTAGAATAATTCCGGGGTCTTGACTCATGACTGGTGTCAGTTTCCTTGTTAATATTTTTTTAAAGCTTACAGAGTAAATTAGAAATAAATTTCTTGCACTGTGTCCGTTGTCGGAACCGGCAAGCTCGGCGCCTTCCATGGATTCTCGCATAAGTCGCTTCGGTCTCGATCGCTGTACAAGTTACGCGCGTGCTTCGCAGAGGAGAAGCTGCTGCACGAGGAGGTGCACACGAGCTGGGAGGAGGCGCAGCGCCTCGGAGCCGCCGGCGACCTCGCCGACGAGCTGCGGCCGCACCTGCCGCCCGGGGTGAGCCTGCTGCCTGAGCACCGCGCGCGGACCGCCACGTCGCCGCGTCGACAGAGTCTCATGCGACGCGTTCTGTGCAGGTGGAGGTGACGTTCATCGGCACGCGGCCGCGCACCAAGGAGGTGCTGCAGCGCCGCATGTACCACAGCGAGATCCAGAAGTGGCTCGCCGAGGACGACGACTGCGAAGGTATATCACAACCCTCCGCCCGTGGACCGATCGATCTCGCGGTTACCGGGGCCGAATCGCGGGAGGACGCCCGTTCGGCGTGTTCCCGGGTCGCCTTATCGGCTCCCTACATTTTTTTTCTTTCGCTCTTCGTCCCTATGCTATGTGCACACTTTCCCCATTCTGGAGCCAGACCGCACGGCATCAAATACGGACTCGACTCACGCCGTCGCCGTCCGTAGCGAAGATCCGCTGTCCTGTCACTCCGAGCCGCTCCGACTCCCGAAGTTAGCGAAGGCGACGCGGCGACAGCGGCAGCGGTTCGGAGCACCTCACGCCCGCGAGTCTGATCTGACGCCGTCTCTCGTCCGCAGACGCGCTGCACGCGGAGCCGGCGGCCGGCGACGCGCTGCCCGACGCGGAGCCCGAGCACCGACAGCTGCGCGACGCTCGCCAGCTGTAGTGCCTGCCGCGAGCCGACACAGATCGTGGATGTTCGAAAATAAATTATTTTAATATAAATAAAAAAATATTACATTAACGAGACGCAGGTATCGTAGTGAGAGACGACTTCCAGTATGTGTATAGCTTGTAGGGTATGCGCATGTTTGGTGGCGAAAGTTACGCAGTAAGATGTGTAATCTACCAATAATTATCTAACGACACTAATGAATTTACAGTAGTTGTTTAAGGCTCGACTGAGCGTCGCGGAGCAGCGGCGAGACCGGGGCGAAGTGAACGGCATGAGGCATCGCTTCCCTCTTCAGCCTCTGTAGCGCGAGCTGAAACCGAACGGTCGAAAACGCTGTTCTGAGCAACTGTGATATACGTGTTTGAGCTGATATTTACGAGTATTAACGTTTTACTTACTTTGTATCTTGGTTTAATTCCTTCTAGGTAGCTTGATTATTAATAGTAAATTGTTACTAAAAAATACTTATATTGCTAAGAGCGCGCGTGGTTTTATATTGCTAAGAGCACACGATTCAATAGTTAACAAACATCTTGTACCAACATGTGTTATCATAAGAAAGCCAATAATAATTTGGGTATTTATTCACTGCCCCATCGGTATTAAAATGCCGTTATCCTACTAATGCCGTTTTCGTCTAAGGATGCCTTAATTTTAAGGAAAGAATAAAAACAATATGGTCTCGCAAGTCCCGAGGAATCCTGGAACTGAGAGCGTGTTTCTTCAAACATAATAGCATTAATTTGCAGCCAACTTAGTGTCTTATTGGCCTCGGTGTTGGCGGACTCAGGGTGAGGTGTTAGCGGCTGGAGTAGCTCGTTGCGCCGCCGCCCAGCCTTCACTAGTGGCTTATAATTATAACACTTAGGTACTTACAATCAATAGGGAGTATGTATAGGTATAGTACGATTCACGAAAGATGACCACAAATGGCGGGCCTATTTTAGGTCTCTTTGGACTTATCTAACTAATATTATGGTCTTATTTATTTTAACTAATATATATGGTCTTATTTAACAAATATTAAAATATTATTTTGGCTTAAGTCTTTTCTTCATGAGTGTACATGAAGAAAAGACCCGCCATTTGTGGTCATCTTTCGTGAATCGTACTATACCTACAGCCCGCAGACTGCAGAGGCAATACAGTGGTGCCGCAGTCGCCGCGGCGCAGGCAGCATTCATTCCTGTTACCTACAGGCTACAGTATAAACCGACAGTAGCAGCTAGCTAAGTACTACAGAGTTGACTCAGCGCAAGGTTTGCATATTGCGTGTGATATCATGTCGCATGTTTTTCCCGATCCGTTCATTGTATTATTCATATCGTTTACGTCGCGTCGCATCTTTTTGTCGGCGCCTAGATTCCCCTGTTGGTCGATCGAAACCAATTCGACAAAAACAATTTTCTGACCGGAAGATCAACTCTGAAGCCGGAATCGCGTTTTAAATAAGTAACACCTAAGTAGTTACTCAATTGGATAAATATTAAATACTTATTAGCAGATAAGTAGTTAAATTATTATTTGTTTAATGATGATTGAAAGTTTTATAGTAACAAATTGTGATGAATCGAGATTCACTCAGTATTATTTATTTTACGAGTTTACATTTGGTTGTATTTTGTTTGCTTTAATGAATCTACTAATAAATTATATTAAATTATTACGCAGTGTTTTATTTTGCGTCGTTGAGAAACGAGTTAGGTAGATATAGGTAACCCGTTCGCAGAAGCTTTCAATAACGTTTATTTGACTTCACACTTATGTAAATTAAACAGTGACTACAAACACAATATAAAGTAGTTAAATCATAATAAAAGGTACACCTGTTTCCCGAAGTAGTTAAGACTGTGTCTCGGGAAACAGGGCTTCCATCTCAGAGCCACAAGACTAATATAAAAGCATGTGAGTGTGCGAAATCATTGTGTGCATGCAAGTGTTTGAGCGTGCATGTGTGTGTGTGTGTATGTGAGTTAGTGAGTGTGTGAGTGCGAGTGTATGCGTGTGTGTTTAATACTTTAATAGTTACTATACTGTTAGTGTCATGATACAACTAAGCTAGAATCTCCAGTAGTCCTTCAGTAGTCATTTATGATTGTTCAAGGAGCCAGTTTCCAACTTTAATTTTGAAATTATAATTATTCAAGGAATGAAGAGATAGAATTTTATGCAGCTTTTTGTAATTGTATGGTCCTAAAACAACAAAAAATCTACGACCAAAAGCAGTAGGTATTGCATTTACTTACATTAACTACACACTAAGTAGGTACTTACTACTACTTACATTTGCTGAAGACTTCCCCTGCCACTTCATACGACCGCAACCAGTGCTCGTTGTCACTTATCAGACGAGAGCTGGGTGCGGTTATATGAAATGAGAAAGGAAGTCAGCTGCGAATTGAAATATCCTTAGCGTCTATAGTGCTGCTCTCCATTCGTTTCTTGGATAAAACAGAAATTCCATTGCAGTTCGTATGACTTCTGACGGGCCGCGTCCTATCTACCTACATATTAGATTCACTTGCGTATTCACCGTGCCCCCCCCAGTGACCAGGCCCCGACCCGCCGATGCTGCCGGCAGCCTGGCCGCCACCGACTCCCACTGGGAGGACGAGAAAAGATCTCTCAGATTTCATATTATATTAGGTAGGTCATAGGGTAAGTAATATAATTTTTCCGAAACGGCTAGGCCGATTTTTATGATTTTTTTTGTCTACATTCATACATACGTAGGTCTGAGAATAGGTCGTAAGCTATTTTTAACCGACTTCAAAAAAAGGAGGAGTTTCTCGATTCGTCGGAATCTTTTTTTTATTTTTTTTATGGATGTTCCCCGATTACTCGAAGATGCGTGGACCAATTTAGAAAATTCTTTTTTTGTTTGAAAGGGTATACTTCACAGATGGTCCCATAGTCATCAAGTCAGGATCTGATGATGGGATCTTGGTAAAACCGAGGGAACTCTTCAAATTTTGCTAGTAAGCTTGAAGCAAATTGAGTATTTTTTATACCTAGTTACTATTGCATTTGCTTAAATTCAAGTAATAAATGTATTCATCAAGTCAGGATCTGATGATGGGATCTTGGAGAAATTGAGGGAACTCTTCAGATTTTAGAAGCACTCCTTACGGTTTCTACACAGCATCGCGCCGGAACGCTAAATCGCTTGGCGGTGCCTCTTTGCTGGTAGGGTGGTAACTAGCCACGGCCCAAGCCTCCCACCAGTCCAGTTCTAAGAAAAATTAGAAATTATAAAGTTCCAAAGAGGCCCGTGGCGGGAATCGAACCCGCGACTTCCCACTCGAATCCGAGCGCGCGCGCCACTGCGCCAGGAAGATCGACAAAAAATCGACAAAGGTTGTGGTGCGCGTAGGTATAATATTCGGATTGCGATTAAGTTTCGCATTGAACATGCGGAAAAAAATCGCATCGCAGTGTGCGCTTAGCTTTAATCTTTCGCCAGATATTGTGAGCATTGTGCATCTTTATCTTTCTCATTAGCACCGCCTATGTCTTAACCTGTCGCAGCGGTTTGGCAACAGGGACAGTCATAATCGCTGATTACCTGTTTTTCGTTTCACAGTGTAATGTCACGTTACAGAAATAACATAATTTATTACATTTTTGTATGACACAAATTAATACGAAATTTTGGAAAGTTGTAGAACAAAAGTTGTTACTTTTAATGATATCATTTAAGTGTCGAGAGATTTCTGGTATTTTTTATATAACCCTGTATTTATAGTAAAGGACTGTTAGTGATTGAACGAAACATTGCCCGACTTCGAAATTGAAGTTGGTTTTTTGGAAAGAATTTTCCATTTTTCATACCTCAAATATATAAATGACAAAACAACGTTTACCGTGTCAGGTAATTTTTTCAGCAGTATAATTATCTACTGCCACTACAGCACAATTTTTAACCGACTTCAAAAAAGTAGGAGGTTCTCAATTCCTCGGAATCTTTTTACTGCTATAAGCCTGCTATATAAACTAATTTGAAGTAGCGCTACCCTTCTAATGGTATTTTGCGAATCTGGTATTATGCGATGGAGCGTTGGAAATGAAAAAGAATAGTACTATTTTTTTTAATTAGTTTAGTTATGAGATTTTGCACAACATAATCGACCACACTGTGTTATTAGTTTACAAATTGCGAAAAACCAAATAGAATTTGAATTTTGCAAGGTGAGGGCAACCTCGGGGCTTGAAACATTTTGAAACACAAAAAATTGTTTGCCTGTAAAGTCGGTTTACAGACGATAGTTGAACGTGACAACGTCTTCTTTGTCGCTCGTTCCGTGCTCGCGAGGTAACGCCGCATGAGCGAGGTAACGCCGGTAACGCCGGATGAGTCATGTTTTTTCGTGCGTGCAACCGGCTCTGTCGATTTATAAGACGTTGTCACGTCAAAAATAATTTTTGAAAGTATATTTTATTAGCAATGAGCTCCGACAGTTAGTTGTAGGTGTGCGAGTACCTACCTACTTCACGCAGATCTAAGCCCCTTTGCTGTAATTTTGACACTTGCAGTGAAGATCACTTTTTGACGTGACAACGTCTTATAAATCGATAGAGCCGGTTGCACGCACGAAAAAACATGACTCATCCGGCGTTACCTCGCTCATGCGGCGTTACCTCGCGAGTGCGGCGTTACCTCGCAAGTGCGGAACGAGCGACAAAGAAAACGTTGTCACGTTCAACTATCGTCAGTAAACCGACTTTACAGGCAACCAATTTTTTTTTTTTGACGTGACAACGTCTTATAAATCGATACAGCCGGTTGCACGCACGAAAAAACATGACTCATCCGGCGTTACCTCGCTCATGCGGCGTTACCGGCGTTACCTCGCGAGCGCGGAACGAGCGACAAAGAAGACGTTGTCACGTTCAACTATCGTCAGTAAACCGACTTTACAGGCAACCAATTTTTTTTTCTGTACCGTTCGTTTTACAATGCAACTTTCATAAGTAAAATGAAAAAAGATTTTGTAGCAAACTTTCAATGGATACAAAACGTATGTCAGTGCTTTCATCCAGTGATACTAATAATATTTACAGCATGGGGGACCTCTGCGGAGTCATCTCTTTAATATTAAATCTTGATACCCGAATCCTCCACCCCAGCGTAACAACTAACAGCTGCCCGTGCAGCGTGCAACCTCAGACCACATGATTATATTATCTGACCCAACTAACGCTATTTATTATACCTACTTACAACATTCATTAGAAAAATAATTAAAAACCTGACTGCAAAAGTAGGTATAATTACTATTTTAAACATTTGTAAACATGTGTATAGTCCGTCAAAAAAGTCATGAAATTATGTACTTAATAATTTTTCTCTGCCTGATATGATTGATTAAAAAGTATCTAAATAAATACAGAATATTAAAAAGAATAATTATTTTAGTTTTTGTTTACTTGACTAATATTAAAAATGTACTTTACTTTGACTTTTTAATAATTTTCAACTCCTTTTTATTTCATGACTTTTTTGACAGACGATATTATGTTCATTTTGCTATTATGTTCACTCGATTGGTTTGGATATAATACACATTTAGCGCCAAAAATCCGCAATTTTGAACTTCGGTTTCTGAGACGACAAAATTCATTGGAAAGATACGAGGTAATAGAAAAATTTACAAACGCAACACAAGGAATTAGATATTATGGAACATTTTTCAAATCAAATCAATCAATCAAATTCATTTTGCATGAATATGGGTTACATAATTGATCTTAAATATGGTTTTGTGACAAAACAATTTGGCATATATTTAATTTACATGGACAAGCGTCAGGTATTCATAAAAATTAATGAATTTGACTATTTTTAATTTTTTATCGACAATTACTTACATGGAACGTTTCATAGTAGGCAAAAGAAAATAATTCCGACATTGTAAGTCGGTCACAGCTTTTAATTATCCCTATAATGTCCGTTAAACGTAAACTAATATAAAAAATTAATAGCAATTTATGCCTACATTATCAACAAAAACTAATGTTTACACTTCACTCGCACAGCTGCACGTCTGATGTAAAGCCAGCTCGAGATATTATGTAGATATCGTTTCTCCAACCCGATACAATTATTACCATATTATTGGAAAAATTGATTCAACATGGAGGGAACCGTATCGCGGGTCGAGACCGCGTATCATTCCCAGTGCAAACGTGCGATCCTGATACGCGGCGGCGATACGGATGTGTCTGCGGGCGGGTCGGCGTCGTCCCCGCGCGCCGCCCGGCAGCGTGTCAGTAGGCTGCAGCGGCGCGAGGCGTCAGTGCAGGCGCCGCCCGGCAGCGTGTCAGTAGGCTGCAGCGGCGCGAGGCGTCAGTGCAGGCCCCGCCCGGCAGCGTGTCAGTAGGCTGCAGCGGCGCGAGGCGTCAGTGCAGGCGCCGCCCGGCAGCGTGTCAGTAGGCTGCAGCGGCGCGAGGCGTCAGTGCAGGCGCCGCCCGGCAGCGTGTCAGTAGGCTGCAGCGGCGCGAGGCGTCAGTGCAGGCGCCGCCCGGCAGCGTGTCAGTAGGCTGCAGCGGCGCGGGGCGTCAGTGCAGGCGCCGCCCGGCAGCGTGTCAGTAGGCTGCAGCGGCGCGAGGCGTCAGTGCAGGCGCCGCCCGGCAGCGTGTCAGTAGGCTGCAGCGGCGCGAGGCGTCAGTGCAGGCGCCGCCCGGCAGCGTGTCAGTAGGCTGCAGCGGCGCGAGGCGTCAGTGCAGGCGCACGCCGGCGCCGCCCAGCAGCGTGTCGGTGACGCCGTAGCCCGCGGCGCGCAGCTCGTCGGCCAGCTCGTCGGCGCGCGCGCCCGGCGGCAGCAGCACGAGGCAGCAGCCGCCGCCGCCCGCGCCCGTCAGCTTGGCGGCGAGCCCGCGCCGCGCCGCGCGCCGCCGCACGTCCTCCAGCGCGGCGTGCGACGCGCCGATCGCGCCCAGCAGCCAGTGGTTCATGTCCCACAGCTCCTGCCATTGACCAACAGTTAGGACCGACTCGCTTCGGCGGGGGGCGCCACCCCCGCCGGAGCGAGTCGGTAAGGAGACAATACGATGTAGGTGTGATATTACCGCGCGTTTTGTACGAAGGTGATTTTTAACAAACCACTTAACAATATACTATTAATTTTCAGTCGTACGTCTCGATGGAATGGCAAGTGTGGCTAGGGCCGGCGCACAAAAACATTATTTTCTCGCATTGACTATATTTTTTACTAGAACGGTCTATAGTAAAAAATATAGTAAATGCGAGCATCATTCGAGCGGTGCGTGTCGTTCTACTAGCGTATAGTGGTAAAGTAATTTTAAACTTTTAATCTACTTCCAAAAGCCTCCACGTCGATGCTCGAACGGCGATCAGCGTGCCTGTTCCACACTGATGAGCACAGCGCTAGTAGAGCGCAGCGCGCGCGCCCGTGCGGCGACACTCACGGCCAAGTGCTCGTACTGCGCCCTCGTCGCATCCGCGTCGCCCGCCGCGTCGCCCGCCGCCCCGCCTGCCGCCCCGCCTGCCGTGTCGCCTGCCGCGTCGCCCGCCGCGTCGCCCGCCGCCCCGCCTGCCGCGTCGCCCGCCGCGTCGCCCGCCGCCCCACCTGCCGCGTCGCCCGCCGCCCCGCCTGCCGCGTCGCCCGCTGCCCCGCCTGCCGCGTCGCACGCCGCGTCGCCCGGCAGCTGCTGCAGCACCTGCAACACGCGAGCGATCACTGCGCGTCGGATGCCGCCTCGTGCAGGTGTCGCGGTGACGAGATCTTGAAATGATCAGTCTTCATGCTGAGGTCGATCCGTGAATGAATGATCCGTGATGAAATGGGTTCATTTTAGTTTATCTGACGATTGAAAAATCCAGCCTTGGTTATTATTATTGATTAGTAATCATAATTTATCACGTAATATGTTAATTAAATGCCACCCAATACAGGATTCTCCATTATTATTATGTGATCCATGTCTGATTTATTTCCCGTGTTAGGGAAGATGCAACTTCCCTCCATCGGCGGAGTAGCGGCCATCCATCTCACGAAGTGCCGCGCGGCGCCTCACCTGCAGCGCGGCGTCGGTCACGTGCTCGATGGCGCTGAGCACGCTCTCCACGGCGGCGGCGTTGCGCGCGCGCCGCTCGGCCACGCGCGCCGCCAGCGCCGCCGTCTGCCGCCGCACGCGCGTGTCCACCAACAGCACGCGCAGCGGCGCGCGCAGCGCCAGCGCCCGCGGCTCCGCGCCGCGCCGGAACCACAGCAGCCCGCCCAGCGCGCTCGTGCTGTTGTCCACGCCCGACGGCGCGCCGTGCATGATGCGCTCGCAGTTGAACGCCCACGCGGACACCAGCCGCGCGTCCTCCGCGCCCAGCGCCGCGCCGCGCGCCAGCCCGCGCCGCCGCTGCAGCAGCGCCGCCGCCACGCTCACGGCGAACGCGGCCGAGCTGCCCGCGCCCGCGCCCGCCGCCAGCTCGCTGCGCACGCTCAGCGCCAGCCCGCCGCGCGGCGGCGCGTCGCCCAGCATGCCCGCCAGCAGGTACAGCGCGCCGCGCAGCGCGTCCCGCGCCGCCGGCTCGCGCGCCGGGCCCTCGCCCGCGAGCGCGTCCACGGCGCGCAGCAGCCGCTCGTGGTCGACGCTCTGCGGCGCGCTCCACGCGGCCGCTTCGCGCGCCTCGGCCAGCAGCGCGGCGAGACGCGGCAGCGGCACCGCCTCCCGCAGGCGCACGGCGGGCAGGTCGAGGCGCAGCTCGGCGGCCGGCAGCTCCGCCAGCTCCGCCGTGGTGCGCAGGCCGAGCGCGGCGGCCAGCGCGGGCCGCCCGAACACGACGGCGTGCTCGCCGTGCAGGATGACCTTGCCGGGCGCCGACGCGGCCGCGCGCGCGCCGTCCATGCTCACTGCCGCTCGCGCCACTGCTGCACGGTGAGCGCGCGCTGCGAGAAGGCGTGGATGTGCGGCAGCTCGTCGCGCAGCGCGGCGTGCACGAGGCGGTGGCGCGCCAGCGGCGGCTTGCCCGCGAACTTGTCGGACACGATGAGCGCAGAGAACTTGCCGCCGCAGCCGTCGCTCTCGTCCACCACCTCCTGCACAGCGCAAGGAGTTACGCGCTTGTTACACTGAGCGCCCGGGACGGGTCGTCGTGATGAATAAAACATATTTTGAACTTAACATTCATATTAAACTGTGGTATAGGTAGTAGGTACATAGTAGTAGGTAGATAAATATTACTCATATTTCAAACGGACCACCCACGACTATTGTTGATAAAATTCCATTCCTTATATAGGATCATGTTATTTGAAGCCGTAACCCGAGAGCGACATACGAGCTCTCCACGTGTAACCTATGATGTCATAAAGTATGTACCTACCGCGCGCCCCTCTATCCATTGTACCACTATATATATACGGCTACCCATAATAAAGACTTCAGTTCAGTTAGATTCAGTTCAGATTTAGAGACAGATCAAGAGTGTTTTACTTCTTCAACCCTCGACCCTCATTACATAGCGACCCTGCCAGTTGGGGTCTAGAAGCTGCCTCCTTACATGGCGACCCTGCCAGTGCGGGTCTAAAAAAGGGGCCCGCACTCTGCCAGCCGGCGCGCACTTCCAGAATGGCGTGCCGGCTGGACAGCAAAAAAAGAGGAAAAAATGAAGAAATAAAAGAAAAGAAGAATAACTGGACAGTAAAAATTAGAAGAAAATTGGAAGAAATAGAAGAAAAATACATAAATTATAAAAAAAAAAAAATGAAGAAACACTTTAAATGAAGAAAAGAAAAAACCAAAAACAATTTTTTTAAGAAGAAAATTATAATGAAAATTATGATGAAGAAAATATGAAGAAGATTATTTTGAATTTATTTAGAAGAATATTATGAAGATTTAAATTAAAAGAAGAGAAGAATAACTGGCAACAATAATATATTAACAGCAACAACAGTTCCAGAGGTGTCCAGGGTATTCCCGGCCCAGTTCCAGAGGAGTCCAGGGTATTCCCGGCCCAGTTCCAGAGGAGTCCAGGGTAATCCCGGCCCAGTTCCAGAAACATCAAGAAAGAATACATCATATTAAGAAGATCAAGATCAACGGTCAACTATGAGTCACCAGAAACAACTTTGAACCAGCGCGCGCATCGCATCGTGAGCGCATCGCATCGTGACCGCATCGCATCGTGACCTCATCGCATCGTGACCTCATCGCATCGTGAACTATGTAAGTGCGAAGCATAGTTAATTTACATTGCCATAAAATCTTCATAATATTACCTAATAATTATATAGTCTGCGTTTCCATTTAAGTATATTAAATAATATATATAAAAATATGTCACGTAAGGGTCCTTTTTTTACCACAAAATATTTTTTGGGGATGCTTCCAATACAAAAAAGCGTTTATAAACTAAATTAAACAAACAAATAAATGAACATTATTGATTTGAGTACGAATAGATATTTTAAAATAAATTGACTATTTTAGGTACTTAAATAATAACTAAACAATATAAAATAAATATAAATTTTCGTATCCACTTAAATACTTAATAAATTACAAACATATATATTATTTGCTACTTTTAGTTTTAAATAATAAGGTAAGACAACTTGTTTATTCAAATTAATTGAGTAAATGATATTATGCATAGAAACCTCGATCATTATCTACTCGAGAAGTGATAGTGAGAGAAATAGCATTAAATCAGTATTCAAGTGTCAAACTTTATTTTTAAATTTATTAAACGTGAACAAAACATATAACGTACGATCAAAAAATTATAAAGGTCTAATCATAAATAACACGAAAAATATAATTTACAAGATGTATCTATCAAGGACATTAGATATGACAGAGAGCCGGCCGACCGCCGAGCACTGCCATATACGGCACACGTTATTACGGACATAAAGGTCAATGACCAATGTGGCATGCACTCAAGTATCATCTCGCCACCATAAAAGGCACGACCTATATAAGGTTACCGGTATCAATATCAATTTAAGATCGGGAATCTATTTAACCACCTAGCCTACAAAATTAATATATTTTGAGATACTTAGAATTTAAATTACCTATTTGATATTCGACTTAAAATTATTTGTTTTGATACAATATACTTTACTATCTAATGTCGCTGCAGACGCATTATCTAGTATAGTATTAACATCAGAGGAATTGAAAGGTAGGAGTGAACATACAGGATGAAACGACGAATAATAAAAACCCGGATAAGACTAAAGATATTTCTTCAGACAATTGGATGGCGCCCCCAAGAGTCGTTGAAATTCTTATAAAACACAGGACTTGACATTTAATTGGCTAATATGCCATAAATATATACACACCTTATAATTATAGTTACTATCCCAATGTTCAGATCATGATCGAAACGAGCTTTCATCGTGATGAAATTGGTACAAATTGGTAACAGTTAAATAAATAAATAAAAGTGCACTAAAATATAAAAATATAAGCGCGTAAGTTACAGTACATGCCAAATATCCAGATCATGATTGAAACGAGCTTTCATTGTGTTGGAATTGGTAAAATGTCGTAACAAAGTTAAAAGAAAATATATTATATATTATTATTATGCATAATACACGAAATAAAAATAAATGCGCGCTAAAGGTGTGGGATCCAATAGTAAAAGGATAAAATATTTTGAATCCATAAATAGATGGATCAATGAAGTATGTACAATGAATTATATTGTACGATTTATTATTAAATAGATCAATGTGGTAAAACCACAAATGATGGACGAAATGGTATTTCCATAAATGATTATGACATAAATTCCACAAGGAAAATGTGGTAAACCCGTAAATAAATGGATATAAGGGTATAATTACAAATACAAACAAGAACAGTAGTAAATAGATATATCAATTGGATAAGTGGAAAATCCACAAATAGATAAAAAAAAGAGAGAGTGGCAAATAAATAAATAAATAAAAAATAACTTATTGAATTATTTACATACAATTTTTTTTAGATAGGTAAATATATCACCTAATAATATATTATTTGTATAAGAGATATTTTATTATAATATGGAAGCATACCCGATACCCAGTTAACAAATAACATTTTATGAAACTGTCAATGATTATTTTTGAATAAAATTATTGAATTATTAAGGATAATAAAAAACTAAAAAGGACGCCTTACATAACACTACAAAAAGAACTTTGCTATAGATATAAATTTTAAACATATTGTCAAATAAAAATTGAAATAAATTTGAAAGAAATAAGATTTAATAAAAAGAAAATAACATTATAAAAGTCATTGTATTACAGGAAGATGAAATGTTATAATCAAAAATTAGAATATTTTACTACAATTGAATATAATGTATCATTGTTAGTGTTTGTAATCGAACTATATAATCAATGTTATACATAAGAATAGAACAGTATCATATTATATTTAGTGATAAAGATAAAAATTAATGTACTTTACTAACCTTACTAACGATACTAACAAAAAAATAAAAAGTATATAACCACATAGTTTTGTAATAATAGAATAAATATATCATGTAATCATAGAATTAGAAGATTGTCAAACCAATGTAATCATAGAATAAGTTTTGTAATCATAGATATAAGGCAGATAAAAATTATAAAGAAAACCATAACTATGTAATAAATATAAATATTCTTATGTAATCATCATATACTAACATTCAGAACTAAACGAAATTGAATAACTGTTATTATTGTATTCAAAAAAAAAATGTTTTTCAAAAATTTTTTTTTAAAAAAGGGGTGAAGATGTGGTATAGGTAGTAGGTACATAGTAGTAGGTAGATAAATATTACTCATATTTCAAACGGACCACCCACGACTATTGTTGATAAAATTCCATTCCTTATATAGGATCATGTTATTTGAAGCCGTAACCCGAGAGCGACATACGAGCTCTCCACGTGTAACCTATGATGTCATAAAGTATGTACCTACCGCGCGCCCCTCTATCCATTGTACCACTATATATATACGGCTACCCATAATAAAGACTTCAGTTCAGTTAGATTCAGTTCAGATTTAGAGACAGATCAAGAGTGTTTTACTTCTTCAACCCTCGACCCTCATTACATAGCGACCCTGCCAGTTGGGGTCTAGAAGCTGCCTCATTACAAAACATTTTCGTTATACATAATTATTATCTTATCTTGTCTTTTCTTATCTCAAGATAAGAAAAATTCATAAAGTCAGGAGTACAGAAATAAGGAATAAAACGAAGCTTACAGATGCCCTGGAGCATGCATTGAAAGCAAAATGGAAATGGGCCGGTCATGTGTCCAGGTGCAGAGACCAAAGATGGACAGTAACTGTGACAAATTGGAGAGGACCACCAGGTAAAAGAAGAGCAGGAAGGCCAGCGAAAAGATGGTCTGATGATATTGCAAAATTGGCCAGAGACGGTTGGATGTATGAGGCCAGGGACCGTGAAGCGTGGAAGAGGATGGAGGAGGCTTTCACCCAGGCGATGGGATCCATCAGTGAATAAAATACTAACAAAACTAACACCTACATTAACTTACTACATCCTAAACTAACCCAACTAACATAACTAACACATAATATAAAAGTGAAAAAATTGTAATTGATGGAAATAAATAAAGCTTTATTATTATTATTCTTTACATTTATTATGCCTTCATAATTTTTACATTTTTAAATATTTCATTATAAAAAAAAAAAAAAAAAACATTTAAAAATATAAAAAATAGCGGTCCACCGGCCTCGGGAACAGGGTCCAAGCAACCGGCGGTCAGGGCCCCAGAGAGAGGAACCTCCTGACGATGCGAGCCGTGTCCAGGAGTACAGCCTTCTGGATCTGGCCCTTGACCCAGCTACCCAACGAGAGCCTCGAAAGATGTTGGTCGAGGCTCTTGGCTATAAGACCATTAGCAGAAATTACTATCGGTACAATGATTGCTGAGTCTACATTCCACATAGCGACAACCTCGTGCGCCAAGTCGAGATACTTGGTGAGTTTCTCTTTCTCAGCTTTCACGAGGTTCTCGTCATGCGGAACAGCAACATCAACAATCATTGCACGGCGCTCTGATCGATCTATCACCACTATATCAGGCTTATTGGCTACAATAGTCCTGTCTGTAATGATAGACCGATCCCAGTACAGTGTGATATGACCATTTTCAAGAACTGGGTCGGGCACATACCTGTAGTACGGTACCTCCGATTCCACAAGATTGTATTTCAAGGTAAGTTGTTGGTGGATAATCCTGGCCACTTGGTTATGTCTGTGTAAGTATTCGCCGTTAGCTAGATGAGAACAACCAGAAACAATGTGACGGATAGTTTCTCCAGGGCGGTGACATGCCCGACATATGTCTACCGTTCCATCCTTCACAATGTATTTTCTGTAATTGTTCGTCATCATGACCTCGTCCATAATTGCACATACAAACCCTTCGGTTTCCCCAAAGAGGTCACCAAAGCGCAGCCAGGCCACGGACGCTTCAAAGTCAACATCAGGCCCGTGGAGGGCCCGATAAAAGCGTCCGTGAAGCTCCTTACCTTGCCATACAACCCTGCGGTCATTGGTACTGAGCACCACAGGTATGCGCCAGTTCTCATTAGCCAAGGAGAGCGGTGTCAGACCCCTTATTATTATTATATATAACTTTATTGGGAATGTGTGCTAAATAAATCATGAGCTGGTGGTGGCAAAGTTCAGTTGTACTCTGGCTCGGCAGGCAAAAGCAGCTGCTGGCGCGTGAAGTAAGCCAGGAACAGCAGGAAGTGCGCGCACGAGTACAGCGCCACCAGCAGCGGGAACAGGTCGGGGTAGCGCGGCGGCGGCGTCAGCAGCAGCGCGCCTGCGCCCAGCAGCGCCATGCCCAGCAGCGACAGCGCGAACAGCGCCCGCCACGCGCGCCCCGCGCGCTCGCTGCCCGCGCGCCGCACCAGCGCGAACAGCGCGCCGTACGCGGCGCAGCAGCACAGCAGCGGCAGCGCCAGCCCGTCGCGCAGCAGCAGCGGCGCCATGCTGAACACCGACACCAGCAGGAACCACAGCACCGCCGGCGGGTCCTCCGCCATGTGCGCCGCCGCCGGCACGGCCGCCAGCAGGATGGACTTCTCGTGCACCTGGTACGAGAACAGGAAGAAGGCCAGCGCCACGTTGAGCAGGCAGGGCACGAACTTGCGGCGCGCGGGGCGCAGCCACAGGTCCAGCAGCGCGGGCAGGCTGGCCGCCAGCGTGCACGCGGCGCACGCGCGCAGCAGCAGCGCGGCGTCCACGTGGCGCAGCTTCACCAGCACGTTGGCGGCGCACCACACGTTGGACACCTTGTCCTCGAACACGCCGCGCTGCACGGGGAACAGGCGGCGCAGCACGGCCAGCGCGTCGTCCCACGAGCGCACGAGCGGGAGCCACACCGTCGCGAACGTGCTCAGCACCGCCGCGCTCAGCTTGCAGAGCCGGCGCGCGAACAGCGCAGCGCGCCGCGGGTGCGACGGCTTCGGGACGCACTTCCTCAGCAGGTACACGAAGAAGGGCAGCGCGTGGTACAGCTCCATCTGCTTGTAGTTGAGCGCCAGCACGAAGAAGACCGTGGCCAGCACGTCGTTCTCGACGGCCACGACGAAGAAGGTGGCCCACAGGAAGAGCCCGAGCGAGACGCAGTTGTACTGGAAGTGGCCGTGGTCCACGAGCAGCAGGCCGGGGTACAGCAGCCACAGCGCGGCCGCCAGGTCGAGGCGGCGGAAGGGCGTGCGGCGGCGTGCGCGGCGCTCGGCGTGCGCGCACAGGCACAGCACGGCGCCGGCGTAGCAGTACAGCTCGGCCAGCACCACGCTGCGGCGCATGAAGGCCTTGTGCGCCGCGCCCTCGTAGCCGCGCGACGCGAACAGGCGCACCGACTCGGGCTCCAGGCGCTCGGCCAGCAGGCCCAGCAGCAGGCTGTGGTAGGCGCTGAGCGGCGGGTAGTCCAGGCCCCAGTACTGCAGGTCGTTGTGCGTCGTGTTGCGGTACCACTGGCGCGCCGGCGTGTGCAGCGTCACCTCCTGCCAGTGGCGCTGCGCCTCGTAGTCGCCGAACATGGGCGGGCGGCCCTGACCCGAGTACGGGTAGGCCGCCACGCACCAGCGCAGCAGCAGCGCCAGGCTCAGCGCGGGCCACAGCGCGTACGTCGTCAGCGAGCCGCGCTCGGGCTCGACGCGCTCGCCCATCGCTGGTGCGCGTCACGCTCACTGTTCACTGCGCACTCCAACACTCCGCTGCGACCGGCGACGCGAGAGATAACTGATAACGATTTACGATCGTGAACGTATCGAAGTAAACAACGTTTAGTTTTGACAGCTCGTACTTACGACGTGAACGGCGTCCAATTCCTTGGTGAGCTTTTCTTTCAGGTACTGTTCTGTGTACACCATAGTCGTAGTTTAATTAAGTGGATTTATAACATACAATTTGCGATCACAGAAATTATCCGAAAATCGAAATATCAAAATAAGCGTAAGAGTAGAAAGGTTAAAATCATAGATAGACCAACATCTGTTAAAATATTCTCCTAGCTGGTTGGTCTGTACTCTGTGGTTATATTTACCACAGAACAACAAATCTCTGCTGTGTACCGCAACAAAGTACAACCATAGACTGTTCTCGTAATCCATTCGTCCCTTTCGGGACAGGCAAATATCGAAGACCATAATATATTACAGCCTATTCATTCGTGTTGAATTTCTTGTGTTAGGTAGGTATTATTTATGCAAAGCCTGTTCAATCCTGAGGTTCAATCGTATATTTTAACATTAATAAATAATAAATAATCATTAATATGATTCATCTGAATGACTTAATCTTAGTTTTCTTTCTTTTTTCTCCCTTCTTTCTTAGGATTTCTCTTTCTCTAAATTTAATATATTGTATTGTATTTTAAGGCAAAGCCTATTCAATTGTATATTTTTAACATTATAATATTATGATTCATCTGAATGATTTTAATCTTGTAGTTTTTTCTTTCTGTCTCTTCTTTCTTCGAATTATCTTTCTTTCTGTAAATAATAATACGTAAAACAGTAATACGTATATAATAAGGTTTAGGGACAGTTTTAACTAGTGAAATAAAACTAATTTGTGTTGCTCTAAAATGCGAGAGAAACAACAATAAAAGCTATATTTTCACTTCAAATTAATTACAAATCATTTAAATTCAAACTGATAAAATCAAAGTAGATCTATGAAAATCAAGTACAATTTCTTCTATTGACATTCATAGACCAAGCTGTCAATCCTGACAGCCGTCAGCGACGATGACACCATAGAGTGAAGCCTGCTCTGCTAGCATCTGTAGGTTATGTAAATGGCGGCGACGCGGCAAATTCAAATGAAGAACTATAGGGATTCATTTACATCTCCCCGCCACAGTAGATAGTAGTCTTTACTTAAGCACTGGCACCAGCTTTGTTATATGAAACAGGTTTGATTCACACTTCTTGTGTCCTGTGTTTATTCTGTAGATTGAATTGGATACTTTTTCCAAGACTTCATATGGGCCAATTTTCAATTCGTCCAGTTTTTTTCTATTTAAACGGTTACCGTTCTCTACAAATACCAAGTCTCCCACTTTTAATTCACACTGTCTCCTGTTCTTGTCAAAATATTGTTTGTTATAATTGTGTGATTTTAATGTGTTCTCCAATGTGGTTTTTCTGTCTTGCAGTAAACCACTGTGGGGTTTTTCTGTTTTCAATTCGTCTGGTAAGATATCGATATTTTTCCCATCTAGTAGGTATTTTAGTGAAAATCCAGTTACACTATGTTCTGTTTCGTTGTACTTTGCAGTACACTCATAAGCAATGGTTGTCCAGGCCAATTTATCCTTTCTCTCATTTATTCTACATCTTATTTTGTTAACCAAGGTTTGATTTAACCTTTCATTCAGGCCATTTGAAAATGGTGCATTTACTGCTGTGAAGACAATGGGTATAAGTATTTTCTTTTTCTAAAAAGTTTTTAAAATCTTTTGAATTAATGCCTGGATATTGATCAAACAGAATAAGGCCAATTTTGTTTTCATTTGTTACTTTTTGAACCAGCTTTATAAAATCACTTGCATTTTGAGTTTTCGAGGTCAAAATATAAGCATACCTGGAAAAATGGTCTACTAAAAGGTGTAAGTACGTTTTTGTAGAACGTGAACCACCAAATCCACCTATAGTATCGATGGATACAATTTCAAAAGGTTGAGTAGCTGGACCTAGTTGAGACATTAGTCCAAAATTGTATTTCCCTCTCGATTTATTTCTAATGCAAATTTCACAGGTGTCACAAATTTTTTTGATATTAAATGTTAAATTTTTCGCTAGATAAAATGGGTTTATTTTCCTCTTCATTTGTTGTGTCCCAATATGACAGTATGATTGGTGTATTTTCTCAATAAATCTTTTACTAAATTCTTCAGTTAATCTTTAATAATAAGTTTTAACAATAAGTTAATAGTTCTATCTTTTCCTTACGATAAAAAATTTTATCTTTTAATGTAAATTTATCTGTATTTTGTATTATGTCTTGGTTAGTTTTTTGGTCATTCTGTATATCTTCTAATTTAATTAGATTTATAACTTTTAAAATTTCATCTTGATTTTCCCATGGTTCTAATACAGCATTTCTGCTCAAACTGTCTGCTTCCAAGTTGTATTTTCCTGGGGAATATTTTATCTCAAAGTTGAATTGTGATAGGTAATATGTAAGGTCTTCTAGTTCTTCATCTGTCCTTGATTTAATGTTCATTTTTTCTAAAGGTTTATGATCAGTAAATACCTTGAATCTTTTCCCAATAAGCCAGTATTTCCAATATTTTACTGCTTCTTTGATTGCCAAGCATTCTAAATAAATGGCTTTTTTCTTTTTTTGTGTTTCATTTAATTTCTTTGAAAAGTATGCACATGGTTTCTCTTCTCCATTGTGTTGTGGTTGTTTCAAAACCGCGGAAATTCCTAGTATGCTTGCATCGGTATAAATATTTTTTGTATTGTATATTCTAGTGGTCTTTAGTGGTCTCTCCCATTTGGATTCCGTCAACTTAACTGTAAATGTGATAGCATTATGGTCAGAGCTGGTAACACCTTCATCTACCTTCCAATCTGTGACCGCGCCAAGAAGGCTTTGACTGCACGCCGTGATGTCCACCCTACTTTTAAATTCGATGCCATTCCTCACCGTATAAAATGTCGGGACAGTTCCCTCATTTAGTATATGCATTTCCATCTCCTCGAGGACGCCCGCCAACGCCTCGCCCCTGTGGTCTTCAGAGTCGCTACCCCACCATGTGCTCCAAGCGTTTGCATCGCCTCCAATGATCAATTTTTTGGGCCGCAAAGTGTTCTTTATGGTCTGCACATGGGTGAGGTAGGGCTCCATGGGTAGGCTGTCCTCGAAGTAGATGGAAATGACACACAGTTCCCAGGAATGCGTCTTAAGGGTTCCGACAGTGATGTTCTCTGTGGTCAGTGCTGGATGTTCTATTATTTCCAAATCGTCGTCCAGCACTATTATCGCCGATTTTACTGGTTTCACCCTATTTTGCATCTTCTGGATAACTCTAAGACTTCCCAAGCCACCGAGCTCCCCATCAGCTCCAACGTAAGGCTCCTGCACGAGTGCCAAGCTAATCTTTCTTTTTTGAGTTTCTAATATAAGTTCTTTCGTAGGGAGCTTCGCTCTTTGCAGGTTTGCCTGGACGACACGGTAGCCCCGTTCAGTCGCAGCGTTGTTCTGAGTGCCCTGTGATTCGCCCGGTGCGCCTTTAGCAGTACGCCACCCGCGCCCTTGCCAGCGCGTCCCATTTCCTTCTTATCGGACAGCTGTCATCAAAGCCATTGTGGTCCGTCACAGCGAGTTTGGCGCTCTGGCAATTGCAGCAGGTGGGCTGGTCTCCGGCCTTAAATGCTGGGCATTCACTGCGCAGGTGAGAGCCCGCGCAATGGCTGCAGGTGTCTGTGATTTCTGTACAAACTTTACGGCCGTGTCCATACCCCAGACACCTGGAGCACTGCAACAGCGGAGACTGGTCTTTGACCACCACCCGTTGAAGGTCTATATGCAGCCTTCCGGCTTCAGTGAGTCTCTGCCACACCATCGGCGACACTTGGAGAACTACATGCCCCTCGAGCGGGTTCCTTGCTTTCCTGCGGAACCGCACGCTCGCTCGGTACTCGTTCTCAGGTATCGCACCTAGTACGGCAGAGTTTTGTCTCCTCAAGGCAATCAAGATGTCCTCGTCACTATTTACTTTTAAAACGTTATGTAAAATGACTAGAGGATCTCGATTGGCTTTCTCTTCCATGAGCAGTGTCGGGCTGCCGGTCTTGAGCCTCTCGGCGACCTTGGCCAGCTCCTCCCGAGACTGGCAGCCCAACACCACCTTCTGTTCCCGGGCCTTTCTCAGTCTGTCCACCCTTATGCCCGTTGTTTTGGCGCTCACGGTCGTGCGTATCTTGTTTATAACATCTTCGCTCGTGTCATGAGCGTCAACAGACGACACGACCATTGAGTGGACAGGCCGGGGAGGCGGGGAGACGCCAATCGGCCTGGCCGTCGCAGCCATGGCCGCGTACGTGATGCCATCAGTGACCTTGTATTTTTCATACGCATCCGTTAGTTTTTGTACTTGATCCCTGACGGCACTCATGTCTCGCCTGGCCGCGGCAACCAATTCAGTTTGGTGTTTGAGCTCCGCTCTAACCTCTTTGGCGAGGTCTTCGGCCGAAGAAGTCGGAGCAGACGGGAGACTGCTAGCAGGTTGGTCCTTTAATCCTGCCGCTTCGATCACTAGTTTGTAGAGTCTCTCTACCGCCTGCGTGACCTCAGACTTGATATCCGCCTTTAAATTGCGCGACTCGCCCAATAAGGTTTTTGACCTTATTAGGCAAGCCTTCGCCTCGAACGGCTACTGAGCTTTCTTGTAGGGGCTGCGTCTTTTCTTTGAGTGGGGCGGCAGTTTTTTGGGAGAATGCTTCTCTAATTTTTATTTTAGGTTTTTCAGAAGCTGACTCAGGAAGCACAAAGGTCACATCAGTTGGGGTTCCAGTAAGATTCCCCGAGTTGTTAGGGTTTCCTTTCGCTGGCGACATAGCCGGCTCCAACATATCCGGAGATTGCGATCCCGTTAGATCTTTTTTGGGGGTTCTATAGCCGAACATAATGAATTTGGAACACTATTATAATATTTAGATCTACCTCTCTGTCAATAATTATTTGAGAAATCCTAACCTAAACTTAAATGGTTGGGAGGTGTATAGTGTCTCCCAGCAGTCAACAATATAGGCAGTAGTTAAAATTTGTTGAGAGGTGTAAAGAGCCTCTCAACAGTCAAATATAATATCTAAAATCCTAACCCAACCTTAATAAGACGTAATTAGATTAAACTAAAATCAACACAAACACAAAATAAATAATAACTGGAGGTGTAAATTGCCTCTCAGTGTCAACAAAACAACCTAGGACTAAAACAGTCTCGTCTAAATATCACAATTTTAGTTGGGTTAGGTTAGGTTAGGTTAGGTTAGGTTAGGTTAGGTTAGGTTAGGTTAGGTTAGGTTAGGTTAGGTTAGGTTGCGGCCTACCTCTCCGAACGATCGGTAGGTTACCCGACGAGCGAAGGTTGGTCGGAGAGATTGATGTCGTGCGGTGTTCCACAGGGATCGGTCCTTGGGCCCCTTCTGTGGAACATCGGGTACGACTGGGTGTTGCGTGGAGCCGTTGTGGAGGGCGTCAAAGTGATCTGCTATGCTGACGACACCCTCGTGACGGCTCGCGGTGCCACCTTTCAAGAGGCTCGGTGTAGGGCCACAGCCGGCGTAGCCAACGTCGTGGATAGAATTCGGGCCTTGGGTTTGGAGGTAGCGTTACATAAATCCGAGGCACTATGCTTTCACGGTCCACGGAGGGCGCCTCCCTCTCGGTCCGAATTAATAGTGGGTGGAGTCCCTATTGAAATTAAGCGTACGATGAAGTACTTGGGACTCATCGTCGACAGCCGGTGGAGATTAGACGAGCATTTTCGGCGTCTTGTCCCGAGGCTCGTTGGAGCTGCAGGAGCTCTGGGCCGTCTCCTGCCAAATCTGAGTGGACCGAACGCAAGGTGTTGCCGCCTTTACACGGCTGTGGTGCGATCCATGGCACTCTACGGAGCACCCGTCTGGTGGGACATGCTGGAACCCCAAACCCGGGCCCTGCTGCGGAAACCGCAAAGGGTCATGGCAGCCAGAGTGATACGAGGGTACCGCACAATATCGTGCGAGGCAGCCTGTGTGTTGGCGGGGACGCCACCTTGGGATTTGGACGCCGAAATGCTCGCGGAAATGTACTGGCAAAGGGTGGATGCCCGTCTTCGGGGGGAACACCCTACACCGGTTCAGACTCGTGCGTGGAGGAGGTCGGCGGAGGCCGAGCTTGTCGATCTTTGGCGAGAGCGGCTTCTGACGCCGTCGGCTGGACACCGCACGATCGAGGCGATCCGGCCTGTCCTCGAGCTCTGGACGGGCCGAAAGCATGGGGCTCTCTCCTTCCACCTCGTGCAGATCCTTTCGGGGCACGGTTGCTTCGGGAGGTACCTGTGCAGGGTCGCAAGGCGGGAGCCCACCGAGATGTGTCACGAGTGCGGCCACGCCGAGGACACGGCGCAGCACACGCTGGATTCATGCGTCCAATGGTCGTCTCAGCGCGCCGCACTCGTGGCAGAGGTGGGACCCGACCTCTCGCTGCCCACCGTCGTTCGCGCCATGGTGAGCAGCGAGAGATCTTGGAATGCCGTCGCCTCCTTTTGCGAGGAAGTGATGGCACAGAAGGAGGCGGCGGAAAGACAGAGAGAGGAAGACGTTGAGGCGGACCCTCTTCGGCGCCGCAGAGCGGGACGCAGACGACGTGCGGAGGAAGGTCGCCTGCCACCCTAGTAAGGAGCTCCGGGCCACGGCAATGAGGTGCCCGTCGCCCGTGGAGCCAATCCCTCGTGCCGGAAGGCGTACCACATGTTCCTGGTACACCGGATGGAGTTAGAGGACCATGTAGCTGGGTCCCCGACGTGGAGGGTCTGCCTCGGCGGACGCCGCCGACTGGGTCGCGGAAGATTGCGCAAGTGTTCCCGTGACCCAGTCGCCAGGCGATGCGAAGGAACATCGCTGGTTTTTTTAGTGGGTATTCCGGCCACCGGTGAGTCCCACATACCCTTCCGGAAGCAAGAGCTACCCTGCTTCCGGACGGGATGCGTAAACGCATTTTCCCAGCGTAAAAAAAAAAAAAAAAAAAGGTTAGGTTAGGTTAGGTTTTTTTTTTTTTTTTAGATCAAATCAAACTAGCCACGGACTGTTCCCTCCGTGTCTTTTTTTAGCTGTATTTTGTAAGTTTATTTATAGTTCATAAGAATTTGTGACTACATGAATGGTGCACGTACGCACCCGAAAGACTTAAAAGTAAACGCAGCATTGCTTAGTGTAATACTTATGCTACCTTATTCTAAATTATTAAATTTTTTATCATTATATATATATATATATATATATATATATATATATATATATTTTTCTTTATTTATTATATCAATTATTATTATTGTTATAATTTTTTTTTTTTTTTTTTTTTTTTAATATATTTATCTTAAATTATTAAATTTTTTATCATTATATATATTTTTTTTTTTTATTATTATTTTTTTTTTTATTATTATTATTATTTTTTTTTTTTTATTAATATACATATGAATGTCTATATCTAAGTTACATGTTAGTATCTATTACATTATACAGTTCTCGGTTTTTTACATTTAAGTTACATGTAGCCGGTTTCATTCATAAGCCTTCTGGCCACCTCCTCATTACCGTCGCGAATAGCCATTTTGATGTTATAATCCCGGATGTCTCTAAGGCTCGCGCTGCTAGCCCTCGAGAGGAGTTGGGCGATCGCGTCCGTGATGTCATCGGTGTAGTAGGTGCAGCTGATGGTATGCCGCGACACCGCCACGATCGCATGGGGGATTTCGTCGTGGATGTTGGTCTTTGTCTCCGTTGTACGCACAATCACCACATTTTTGAATGTCAATCCCTGGGCCTCATGGATGGTGTTTACCTGCGACCCTTGACCCGTTCCATACCCCATTGACTTCAGTAAAGTTTTCTCTCTTTGGGTATGGGTAAGATACAAGGTGTTATTTGTATCTTTTAGGATCGTGGCGCCGGTATAACCTTTTAGGACCATGGATCGAATCCGGCTTTTGGATGCGTATATGCCATCATATACTTGATTGAGCGCATATGCCACATCCATCGGGTTTCTGTGCGTACAAAGCAGCTGTTTGGTGACGCTTGTTATGGCACTTGGACGGGAGTATTTTAGGGCAAAAGCGTTTATGCGGTCGATGAAGGGCACCTGGTTTTCGTCTCCGATCAGGAGAGTTTCACTGGCGTCTGCGAGTTTGGTGGCCAAAATTATCGATCCTAGATGATTCATGAGAGCCTCGTCTACAATGAGACGCTCACAACTGGCTCTCTCTTGCTCTTTAGAAATAGAAATAGAAATAGAAATATCATTTATTTGCACAAAACACGTATAGGGTTATTACAATATTCGGTACATAATGTCTCAGTGCTTCGCCAATTTACAGGCATGCAAATATTAAAATAGTTTTAACAATATAAGTCAATATGATTAGTAGTAATTAATCCATAGTTATCAGATACATCCACCAAAAATTCAAAGTTACATAGTATAAAATGTCTAATATATTATGTCTTGCAATTTTAATAATTATTGATTTCATTCTAGTACTTATTGTCTAAATTAATTAAATTAAATATGTCTATAACAGTCATAAATCATAAGTAGAAAAAAAAAACAATACTCACATAAAAGGAAAAGAAACCAAATTCTGAATAATAATAAGTTCATTTAAGTTTAATACAAGTACCTACATTGATATATTTAGATAAGCTTGCTTTATTTACACTTCTTATTTTGCATAAATTCCTCCACTGAGTAGAATACTTTATCTGTAAGCCATTCTTTAAGTTTATTTTTGAATTTATTACGTGGCAATGTTGTAATCGTTCGGGGAATTGCATTAAATATTTTAACGCACATTGCACTACAATTTTTTAAGTACATGGCCGTCCTTGGCACTTTATTAAATAATAATCGGTCCGGGTTTCTCGCATTTTGAATCCATTTGCTAGGACCGACGCCATGGTGTGAACCTTGGCCTTTTCTTCCGCACCATGTTTCGCTGCCAGCTTTTCTCTCAGGTCGTTTTTGGCTTCTGTTGATCCTGTGATTACCACGTCACGGGTTTTGTCGAAGTTCCTGATTATCCAGGTGGTTTTGCCACAACCAGGTACTCCGTTTACCCATGTGAAGTTTGGTACTTGCCATTTACCCAGGTTTTCGCCCTTTTCACCCGCGACACTGTTCGCTTGGTTGATTGTTTTGTGCCCTAGCATTATCCTAGTACACTTTGCTATGACTAAGGTATGGTCTCTTGATGGTGTTTTGAACCGCGGTTTTTCGGGTTCCTTTGTCGCCTCCTCCTCTAGATCCACGAAGCCTGCTGTTGCGCTGTAAGCGGCCATGTGGCTATGATTTAGTTCCCCAGCATCCCCCTGTAGGATTTGCTGGGTTTCGTTATCATATATAACCGCTTCGGCTTCCTCGATTCTCACTTTTAAAAGAGAAGCGTTCTCGTGGTAGAAGGATTGCAGGATGGCGTCGCAAGTCCTTTTGCTGACCTCGAGTTCTGCTTTTACTAAAGCGATGTACTCAAGGAAGGCGTTGATTGTGTGATCTTTTGGGGTTTGGGCGGCTCTAAGGACCGGCGGTTCGACGATACCCTTGTCTGCTAGTGTCCTTGGGATTTCTTCTTCTCTCCCTTGCGGAGGCTTTGGCGTTATGAAGTTTTCCAGTGCTCTGCATACTTTACTTGTTGTTATTTCTTGAGCTTTTTTGTCAGCTTCTCCGGAGATACTTCTTATTGCAGAACCAATGGTGTTTACTGCTCTGGTGAAGGCTCGTGACTTTTTTAGACGGTCTAGTAGACTTTTTCCCGCGGTGTCTCGGGTCTCCTCTCTTTCCTGCGTTAGCCTCTCTGCACCGCTCTGGTGTTTCCGTGCCGACGTGGTGGCGCTATGCGGCTCCTTGTCCCCGCTGGCTGTTCTGCTGGGTGCTGACTTTGTCGGTTTGAGGAAACTGAGGTCCTCTCCCCTGTTCTCGTATACGACCACCTCGTGCTTCTTTGATGCGTTTATGCAGCCGAGGTAGTCGTCCAGTTTGCCTTTCTCATAGCACACCACCATGGCGTCCACACTGATGATGCGGGCTGTTGTTATGTCCGCAGCACAGAGTTCTGTCAGCGCAGAACTCGCCTGACCGAAGGGGGTCACTTCCAGCTCCCAACGGAATATTGCAATGATCTTGTTTTTCGTGTGCAATATTCTGCAGCGTTGATGGCCTATCGCTGTCTCCGGTAGGGCGTCGTATACTTTGCGCCGCATTGTAGTTTTGGAGGTGCTTCCGTTCATGAGCGCCGCCAGCCCCGATGAGATCATCACCGATCGGCTCGAGTCGTTCACAACGCAGAAGCTGATCCCCAATCTCTCTGCGCTATCATCCATGAACAGGGCCACTCCACGAGTTCTTATTCCCGGTTTCCCCTTTTCTCCCAGTAGCAGGAACTGCCTGTTCGGCATTGTCTGCATCGGGTTTGGTTGGCCGGTTAATTGGCTTAGGGGTTGTGGGACTGGTGTGTTCCTGCTCGAATCTGAGCTTGGTGGTGTTGGGTTTTTATTGCGTTCCGAGGCTATGCGAAAGATGGTCTCCAAGTACCGTAGGAAAGCCGGTCTGCTCTCAGCGTCAGCTATAAGGTTGTGTAAGTTGTTTATGTGTATGTCTTTGTTGACTTGGTATTCTGTGTCCATTCTGAGTGCTGAAAAACGCGGGCATTCCACTATTATGTGCTCCACTGTTTCGCTTATTTCTGGATCGCATTCGCAAGCTGGGCTGTCTTTCAGTTTGAAACGGAAGAGATATTCCGAGATTCCTCCATGACCAGTGAAAGCTTGGCACAAGGTTGGTGTGACTTCTATTTTTCTTAGAATACTATAAGCATTTTTTACGTCTGGGAAGAATGTTTTTGTGGTCTTCCCAGTTTGTGAAGTGCTGTACCGTGCTTGCCACTTTTTTACAGATTCTTCCCGGATACGCCGTTTTACGTAGGACAGAGGGATTTTATTGTAGTCTATAACCTGTTCTGTCCCATACGCCGCTACTTTTGCTAGTTCATCAGCTCTTTCGTTACCAGGAGTGCCTATGTGTGCTCTTATCCAGAAAAAACGCAATTCCCTTTCCTCTGCTTTTAGTTCCTCCAATGTTTCCCTTACGGCTTTAACTAGGGGGTGTGTCAGCTTGGGGTTCCCCAGCAGTTCAAGCGACGATCTTGAGTCGCTCATGATGTTGACTACTGGGTGCCCACTTTGGTGTGCTTGCTGAACCGCCTTATGGAGTGCGAAAAGCTCTGCTTGGAAAACCGTGCATGCAGGGTCTAATCTGAAGGTGGAGTTTGCTGTTTCCTTATCATTTTCCCACCACGTGAGGGCAGCTCCCACCTTTCCCTCGATCTTGCTGCCATCAGTATAGATCAGGGGGCCGGTTATGTGGTGTGAGTCTATGGTTTCGGAATCTAGCTTCTCCAGGAGTTCATACTCTGTTGTTTTGAGTTTAGCTGGGTGTGGTCTTTCTAAGTAATGTACCCATTGCTCCAGTTCCCTTCCTGGTGGTATGTAGTCCCTTGCTAGGTTTTTCTTTGCGAGGTAGAGACTTGCGGCTTCCTGGACCCTGATGTCTAGCGGAAGCAGTCCTGATATGACTAATGCCGATGTGAGCGAGACCGTGCGGTGTGCTTTGCAGATCTTTTGCGCGTATCCCCTTTGTATGGTGTCCAACAGACTCCTAACCATTTGGAGCTCTGTCGCTGGGTACCAGACGCTTGAAGCATACAGCACTATGGGCTCGATCACCGCGACATATATGGTCCTGATTATCTCCCTTAGGTTAGGTTAGGTTAGGTTAGGTTAGGTTAGGTTAGGTTTTTTTTTTTTTTTTATATATCCCGCTGGTGGGAAATGCATTTACGCATCCCGTGTTGGAGCTGCACACCAAAACTACCCTATCCTACTTGATGCACATCTCCAACCCGGGTATGTGGGACTCCCGGGTATGTGACGATACCCGGACTACCCACTAAAAACCACCAGCGGTCCTACCTATTCTGTCACTTCGTATTTTGTGACATCCTTTAATCTGTCTATACATAATGCTATAAAATTGAACCGATTTAGTTGCTCGCCTACTCAATTCGCCTTAGATATATATACAATACTTTTAGGAATCAGAAGTAGGTTTGATTAAAAAAAAACAAGATCGAACACGCCGACTTTAATAAACACTTCTTAAATTAAACACGATGTATTTTTTAAGGAAAAACAGTAATCAAATTAACAGAAAAACACACAGAAATACACAATTATACCGAAACACAGCTCACCCACTGCAGATCACGTCGACACCAGACCAACTACCTGCGACCGCTCGCAACGCAAAAAGGTGCAAAAGTGCCCGATTCTGAACGAAAGCGCATATTTATAGAAGTTGGTCGGGTGACGTCGCAACCTACGACGGTGGGGGGTCTATTTCCGCTATTACGGCCTTCCTGCGTGCGTGCCGTCCCGGCAACGCTCCCACATTGGGCAGCTTCCTCAGGAGCGTCCACAACCGCTAGGACCCGGAGGCGCCAGGAGACTTGCATTGGCACCCTCGTCGGTGTCAACCTCTGGGTCAGGGGCAGCTGATGGACCTGTGCTGGCATCATCGTCATCACTGTCGGAATCTGGTTAAGAGACACGAATGGTTAGAGTATTGAACAGAACCAAAAACCTATTCTGTCATCCATCACTCATCCGAGGCCCTCTTACAATCCTCACACATAGCACACTTAGCTATCGGTTGCCTAAATCATGAACTCATGCGTTCTCAACACGTAAACATACGTCGTCACTCATCACTCAACAGGTATACATATACGGAGTTTTGCAAGGCGCCCTTCTTATGGAAAAGACAACCCCCCCTCCGGCCGGAGCCCCCCGCATCATATAGACGCGCAGGCCGAAGCCTCCCGCACCAGGGGTGCGTACACAGGCCGAAGCCTCCCGCACCAGGGGTGCTTACACAGGCCGAAGCCTCCCGCACCAGGGGTGCGTACACAGGCCGAAGCCTCCCGCACCAGGGGTGCGTACACAGGCCGAAGCCTCCCGCACCAGGGATGCGTACACAGGCCGAAGCCTCCCGCACCAGGGGTGCGTACACAGGCCGAAGCCTCCCGCACCAGGGGTGCGTACACAGGCCGAAGCCTCCCGCACCAGGGGTGCGTACACAGGCCGAAGCCTCCCGCACCAGGGGTGCGTACACAGGCCGAAGCCTCCTGCATCACGCAGATACACAGGCGCGCAGCACAAGAGGTGCGGCGCAGGCAGGCGCGCAGCACAGAGGTGCGGCGCGGCCTCACGCCACGAGCAGTGGCCAGGCGCGCAGCACGAGAGGTGCAGCGCGGTCAGGCGCGCAACGCAAAGGTGCGGCGCGGCCTCTCGCCAGGAGCAGTGGCCAGGCGCGCAGCACGAGAGGTGCAGAGCGGGCAGGCGCGCAGCACAGAGGTGCGGCGCGGGCAGGCGCGCAGCACAGAGGTGCGGCGCGGCCTCACGCCACGAGCAGTGGCCAGGCGCGCAGCACGAGAGGTGCAGCGCGGGCAGGCGCGCAGCACAGAGGTGCGGCGCGGCCTCACGCCACGAGCAGTGGCCAAAGCCCTTCGCATCATATAGATGCGCAGCCCTTACACACAGTTAGGTAACTGTAAACAGAAGAAGAAAAGACTGGGAGTACTTGATGACGAAGACTTGGTCGTTGACTTGGAAAACTCTAGGAGGGTGTCGATGACGATTAGCCCGAGTGTCTTGTTTGTCCTGATTAGATTTCAGCAAGCTTCTAGCTCGGCTCCTGACTACTTCAAATAAGAAATCTCAGATGTAATTTTGGACAAAGGCCTTAGTGACTGTCTTTGCCCGGGATAAATCCTTTAGGGTGTAGATCTCAAAACATTAAAATTAAAAATTCTCTTACCAAGGTAGATCTCATCATACCCATCTATCAAAAGCTCTTGGCAACAATGCTACGCAGAGTCTCACGCGATAAGCTGTCGCGCAGCTGACTCACGCCACCATGCGTGACACGACGAGCATCACGAAGAGACAAGCATAGCCAGACGCGACTAGCAGTGGCCAGGCGCGCAGCACGAGGCGTGCGGCGCGGGCTCAGGCCACCAGCAGTGGCCAGCGCGCAGCACGAGAGGTGCGGCGCGGGCTCGGGCCACCAGCAGTGGCCAGCGCGCAGCACGAGGGGTGCGGCGCGGGCTCAGGCCACCAGCAGTGGCCAGCGCGCAGCACGAGAGGTGCGGCGCGGGCTCGGGCCACCAGCAGTGGCCAGCGTGCAGCACGAGGGTTGCGGCGCGGCACCAGAGATGCGGCGCGGCCTGCCACCAGCAGATGTGGCGCGCACAGCGCAACCATAATAATAATATGGCAGAATACAGCGCCAGCCCACGGGCCACGGCAGTAGCACGCAGTACTTCTCGCACTCACAATATGTGAACAAAATTAAAAACATTAGTTAGCAAACTTAGCACAAGTTAAGGCTCATTTAAACGGTACCATTCTCTTGAACGTTCAAAATCAATAATTGAATGCAATTAATTAAACTCAATAATTGCATTAAATTTTTGTAAGCAACTGTTTACACACAGATTGAAATTGTAAAATTGAACGCAACTATTGCATGCAAATCTTGATAAGAAATAATTGCGAGTGTCTTTTGTTTGCACCAGTACAATTATGTTTAAGAGATTATTGCTTTCAAGTCTTGACGTGTCTAAACACAGACTTGTATGTTCCTGTACCATTTACTGGCGCGTTGCTTCAAGTATTGCACACATTTGCGTTTGCAAATATTTCATTCAACTGTTGCTGACTAGAGAAGAAAGTTTGATTTCAAAATCACTCAAAAAGTATTTTAGTCACTCATTTATTAAGAGATTTTGCGCGATCTACCTCCGCACACCACACAAAAAATCAAATGAAAAATTCGTAAGATGTGAAGATTTGGGTCAAAGTTCGAAATGTAGTAATGTTGGGTGGATCTTACCGAACCGATGGACCGTATGACATCTGCAATCTGATCCGTGATTGTAGACGGCGCTGTACCTTCACTCGCTGCGCAATCCAAACCAGATCCCGGCTCGTGCTCCTCTCGGGCCGCGTTCGGCAGCGCGAGTGTATCGGGATCACGCGCTCGTGGCAGCGATGACGCAGACCGCTCGGGCGACGGCTCGTCCGACGACGCGGCGAACCAAGGTCAGCGGCGCGCGGCGCCGGCGACGCGTTTTCCACGCCTACCTTATTTTCTAGCGTTGTAAGACGCGTTAGCACTGCACTTAACACATTTCTTAAACTATCTTCCGGTGTACGTAATCGCGATCGAGTATTGAGATCTCTACGGCGAGACCTCGATCGAGGCTTATGTCGGCGTCGGCGCGATCTGCTACGTGTCCGCCTAGCACTGCGTGATCTAGCACTTCTCTCACGCGAACGGGGTGAACGTGGCATTATGGGTTAACTGATTACTGTTTGTCGCAGCACGTGGGTTTTTTAGTTATTTTACGAATCCCAATTCTGATTTTAGGAATCAGAAGTAGGTTTGATTAAAAAAAAACAAGATCGAACACGCCGACTTTAATAAACACTTCTTAAATTAAACACGATGTATTTTTTAAGGAAAAACAGTAATCAAATTAACAGAAAAACACACAGAAATACACAATTATACCGAAACACAGCTCACCCACTGCAGATCACGTCGACACCAGACCAACTACCTGCGACCGCTCGCAACGCAAAAAGGTGCAAAAGTGCCCGATTCTGAACGAAAGCGCATATTTATAGAAGTTGGTCGGGTGACGTCGCAACCTACGACGGTGGGGGTCTATTTCCGCTATTAATACAATATTAAAGTACCCATTTAAAACTAAACCCACCACCCTTAATGTTCCTTAATGTTTTTCATCTTTGTGTGTTTTCTCCTCCTCTTTTTTTTTTTTTTTTTATTATTAACATTATTTTTATATTATTTTTTTCATCTCTTATCTACTATAATACTATCCTAAATTTACACACCCTATCAACCTCACTAAACAGATACAATTTTATATACATTGGTTTCTTGACCCCCAGGCCCGAGGACCGCGGACCGAGGACCGAGGACCGCGGACCGAGGACCGGGGACCGCGGACCGAGGACCGCGGACCGAGGACCGCGGACCGAGGACCGCGGACCGCGGACCGATGACCGCGGACCGACGACCGCGGACCGCGGACCGAGGACCGAGGGCCAAGGACCGAGGACCGGGGACCGGGGACCGAGGACCGAGGACCGGGGACCGAGGGCCGCGGATCGAAGACCGAGGACCACGGGTCGGGGACCACGGACCGAGGACCCCGGCCTCAGGACCGAGGACTATAATCTATTCTACTATCCTAAATTTATACGCCCTATCAACCTCACTAAACAGATACAAAGTTTTTTTTTACATACATTGGTTTCTTGACCCCTGGGCCCGAGGACCGGGGACCGAGGACCGCGGACCGGGGACCGAGGACCGGGGACCGAGGACCGCGGCCCGGGGACCGAGGACCGCGGACCGAGGACCGAGGACCGAGGACCGAGGACCGCGGACCGCGGACCGATGACCGCGGACCACGGACCGATGACCGCGGACCGAGGACCGCGGACCGCGGACCGATGACCGCGGACCACGGACCGATGACCGCGGACCGAGGACCGCGGACCGCGGACCGATGACCGAGGGCCAAGGACCGAGGACCGGGGACCGAGGACCGAGGACCGGGGACCGAGGACCGCGGATCGAAGACCGAGGACCACGGATCGGGGACCGCGGACCGAGGACCCCGGCCCCAGGACCGAGGACCCCGGCCCCAGGACCGCGGGCCGCAGGCCGCAGGCCAGGGACCAGAAGAGAGAACTTATAATCTACCTAACCTCACTGAACAAATAAAGCTATTTACACAAATTGGTTTACCCCACTTGCACCACTTACTCTAATTAACCAATCCCTTGTCTCGGCCGATCCGCCACCGGGCTGCTTCCCGAGGAGGGGACAGATGCGGGGTACGCAAACGACATTTTAACATCTTCCGCCCCCTCGAGAAGAGCCCGCGGCGGCCTATTTAACAGTGGACATGCCCTCCTGCTTTTCATCGTTTTAAAATAGAAATAGAGCCATTCTCCTTGGATACCTTCCTCACTGTCTTGATAGCGAAGTCGAGAAAAGTGTCCCGGCGACCCGCATCTCCTAAGGCTAAGTACAGACTTTCCCGTGTCAGTGCCAGGTCCATCCCGCATTCACACTCGTACCGGCGAATGCCATACCGCGGGCAGTCTACAATTATGTGTTCCGTTTGGTGGCTGACGCCGTCGCAGCTGCAGAAGGGATCCGGCGCCAACTTAAACCTGTAGAGGTACTCCTTGAATCCGCCGTGACCCGTGAGCAGTTGCGCCATTATGTTGTCAAATTTGATTGTACCAACGATCTTATGAGCTGCTCTGACCTCCTTTAAGTATCTCCTGGTGGTCGCACCACCGGTCTCCGTCGTGTACCTGTTTTGCCATGCTACCAGGGTGCCTTCCCTGATAAGGTGTTTGGCGAATGAGACAGGGAATCCGTCATATATAGGAGCTTTTTTGAGATTCAATGCCGCTTCTTTTGCAAGCTCATCCGCTCTTTCATTACCAGGGATTCCAACATGAGCTCGTATCCAAAATAACTTGACCTCTCCCCCCATTGCGGACAGTTCTCCAATCGCCGTTCTTATTTCCGCAATGATAGGGTGGAGGGCGGATGAGCACTCCAGGCTCTCCAGCACAGATCTGGAGTCCGATAGGATAATAGCCCTCCTGAATCTTAGGTCTTTAGCCATTATTTTGACAGCTTCTCTCATGGCCACCGCCTCCGCCTGGTATACAGAACAGTATCTCGCAAGGGACAGTTTCTTGCTAAGCACTTCCCTTCCTTCGATTCTACATGTGATGGCAGCCCCAACTTTCCCTTCTATTTTACTGCCATCCGTGTAAATCTCGGGAAGTGCTTCCTCCTGCAACATATTCAGTGTGTCGAGGTCTTCGACCAATCCATATTTTATTCTCGTTCGAAGTGCTGGGTGCGGCAGGTCGAAAGGGCTGACGGGCAGTTCAGGTGGTTAGGTTAGGTTAGGTTAGGTTAGGTTAGGTTAGGTTAGGTTAGGTTAGGTTAGGTTAGGTTAGGTTAGGTTAGGTTAGGTTAGGTTAGGTTTTTTTTTTTTTTTTTTTTTTTTTTTTTTTTTTTTTTTTTTTTTTAAATGACAGCAGTTGTCCCCTGACAAGAGTGCTCAGGGGCTTTTTTATTTCAAATTTTCATTTACGGCTTGGGAAGGGGAAGACAACAATTCCTTACGGATAACGCCAGATTTCTACTTTTACGATTTGGTAATTTTTACTTTTGCTGTACCTAATTTGTTCTAGGACATTGAAGGGAATAAAGCGATGGGATCTGTTATGAGATATAAAACCTCACCCGTCACTATGGTTTAAATTATAAATAGTTTTCAAGAGTTGTCATATCTTGTAGTTGTCAAGTTGTAAATAATACCTAACAAATATAATGTTTTACCAATAATATTTATTTTATTAAATTGGCGACGAGGATGGGATTAAAATGAATCAAGAACAAATTCAGCAATTATTAAATAATCAAGCAGAACAACAAAAACAAATAACAGAAATAATCAAACTACTTACATACCAACAACAACAAGGGTTCTCCACTCCCACGCCAACAAAACATGGAACGGAGTCGGAAAATGAGAAAAGTAAGTTTACCATAATTAACGCATTTAAGGGGGACAAATTCAATACTTCAACATCCATAGAAAATTTTATAGAATTTTTTGAAGCCAAATGCAACATTGGCGGACACGAGTACATCAAACTACAAAAAGATATTATCTTAACATGTTTGACACCTGAAACGTACCACGAATTGAAAATAGCACTTATCCCCAATTTCGACTCCTGCACGTATCAGGATATAAGAACAAAATTACTAGAGTTATATAAAACACGGAAAACAAGATTCAAGGCACTAACCGAATTTTGGAACTGCGTAAGACAAAACTCGGAAAGTATGGAACAATATGCGAATAGGTTAAAAGAACTAAGCAAAGACTGTAGATACGAAGATTACCTATTAGAACGTCAACTAAGGGACCGCTTTGCAACGGGTCTAAACCATGAACAATTACAAATCGATTTACGACAAAAATGGCCTGACCTACAACAAGTCATAGATGGACAAACGACAGAAGTAACTTTTGCACAAATATTTGCTATTGCACAGTCCCGAGAATTAGCAGAGTTAGACATACCTATAGAAAGCGATATTAGAAAAATAAAAAAAGAGCGACAAATATACAAACCAAACAGGAATATTCGAAAACTACGTTCAAACCAATGTCGGCGTTGCGGAAAAAATGAAAGACATTTTCTTAGCGAATGCGTCGCTCAACATCATTCATGCAAAGAATGTGGCAACGTTGGACATTTCGAAAGCTGTTGCATCAAAACTGGACGAGCGTATTTAGAGACAAAAGCACCAACGGCAAATAAACAAACAGTTACAAAACAGGGACAGTATCAACGGCAAATAAACAAACAGTTACAAAAGTTATCATTTGAAACAAGCTCAGAAAGAGAACGATCTTCATCAAGTTCATCAGAAAACAACTGGACACACAAAATTAACGCATCAACGAGGTGTAAGAAAATTGATCCAATAATTAACGGCATTAAATGTGCTGCGCGCGCCACCACGCTAGGTGGCGCGCGCAGTATAAACATCAAGCTCCGTATTAAAATTTATTTAAAATAATTAAACACGTAAATTAAGCCTCGGAAAGTTGTGGAAGTGTGCAAAAGTTTTCAAAAACTGTGTAGCAGTGATATCTCAAGCAGCTATAAGCAAATTATCAATAAAGAGATCAAAAACATAAGACAGTATAAACAAGTGGTCAACTGTACGAAAAATCACTTTAAAAACTACCAGAACCACATAAAACTATTAATGTAATCAAGTGTTAGTGAAGAATAAATACTAATATAAGCTTTTTAACCATCAAACGTCAAGGAGAAGTCTTCTAAAGCGAAATTTTAGCGTTGAAAACATGTCAAAAAACCGTTGCATCAAGATTTTTTAAACCAAAAACAAGTGTTTTTACTGGTGGAATGTCAACAAAACAGTGTTTTTACAAACAAAATAACGTATATTAAACGGAATACGACATCAGTGAAGTGAAAAATAAGCAAATCATTAAAGAATTATAACGTTATTCGAGTGACCTTTAGCGTAAACAACTTGTGAAGGTCATCAACAAACCCAAACGTTATGGCCCAGGAGCCAGAACACTAAATTCGTCGAACTAACATTGACATTGCTGGACTAGTGGTGTTTACGCAGTACTCTAAAGTCGAATGTGTAACGAGGTAGATATTATTTACTTATATTTAAAATGTTATCTTTTCCCAATTTTAAAAGAAATTGAGTAAAATACAAAATATGTCCTCTACTACATAAAAGACTTATGCTGTGCACAGACTTTATCATCGGAACAATCCATCAAGTATATATGCAGTACATAGGTTCGGTTGGACAAGTGGAGTATACTTTGGGAACTACTTCAGCACTAAGTTTAATTCTAAAACCGAATAGTTCCTAGTAGTCTATTCTAATATTGAAAAAGACTATTGATGCACAAAATTTCCGGAACTCAACCAACAATAAAGATGGATATTAACATCGATAACTTACAGACCTTGTTCATTCAGATGAAAACTGAAATGGCAAACCAAACCAGAGATATTGTTTCACAAATGGACCAGAAACTAGTGCCATTTACACAGGAAATTGAAGAACTGAAGGAGGAAAACAGAAACCTAAAGGAAAAAATTAAGTACTTAGAAAGATACCAAAGAGCTAACAATATTATTATCTATGGACAAAAAGAACTCGAACAAACAACAACAGATCTAATGGAGTCTATAATAAACAAGATAAAAACAGACTTAGATATCTCCCTATCGTGCAATGATATAAACATGATCCGACGCATTGGAAAAAAAGACAGAGAGAGCGCAAAAAATAGACCTATATTGGTATCTTTCGTTAATAATTGGAAGAAAAGTGAAATGATCAAGAATAGGAAGAAGCTCAAAGATGTGCATATCTCGGAAGACTTTCCAAAAGAGGTGCTTGATAAGAGGAAAGAACTACAGACAAAAATGATAGAAGAAAGAAACAAAGGGAACTATGCAGTCATAAATTACGACAAATTGATTATCAGAGAAGGAATCACCGGGAAAGAAAAACGCAAAAGAACCTCGTCAACGTCTCCAAATGAACCCGTTCAGCCAAGAAAACAGCATCATTCATCAAAAACAAACCGAACCAACGCTTTTGATGCAATGAGAGCCAGAAGCACTTCCCTTTCCAAATGCACACTACCATCAGAAAATAAATTATAGGATGATGCCATCAGCCACCGTAATAAAATAAATAACCAAAAAGACAAAATTAAAAGCAAACACCCAACATTCCCCAATCCGACTGGTCCTCGTGGGGAATTAGACCACCACCCTCCACCTAAAACCCATGTATCAACCACCAACCCAAATGAAGACCCTCTAAATACTTTATACATTTGCACATATAACGTGAGATCTCTATCTTCTACAGAAAGATACTTGCAACTGACATATGCCCTTGAAAACGTCAAATTCGATATTTTAGGACTTTCAGAAGTAAGGAAAATGGGCTGTAATATTGAAGAATATGAAGATTATATTTTCTGCTACATCGGGCAAACAAAAGGACTGCATGGAGTAGGATTCTTAATTAAGAAAAAACTTAAACATAACATTACCAATTTTGTAGGAATCTCTGAAAGAGTAGCACTACTACAACTTAAATTTGCGGAACTACCTATTTCAATTATCCAGGCATACGCACCCACTGAAAGTTCAAACGAGGATGAAATAGAAGATTTTTACAGCAATATAGCCAAAGCACAGTCCCTAGCAGACAAAAAATTGATAGTTATGGGCGATTTCAATGCAAGAATTGGCTATCCCAGAAAAGAAGAAAGCATAATCATGGGAAATTATGGATATGGAAAACGAAATGAAAGGGGTGAAAAACTTATAGAATTCGCAACAGAAAATAAATTGTCAATAATTAATACATTCTTCAATAAAAAAGAAAGTCGTAAATGGACGTGGATCTCTCCTAGCCAAAATACGAAAACCGAAATAGACTATATAATGACGAGCTACCCAAAAGCAGTTAACAACTTTGAAGTTCTCAACAAAATAAATTTTGCGTCTGATCACAGGCTATTGAGAGCAACATTTTCGCTACATCAATCCAAAAAGAGCAGAAAAGCCTTTAAATTACAACCTAAAATTCCTAAAACAGAAAACGAAATAAAAAACTACATTGAACACTTGAAAACAAAAACTGTAGACCTAAACATACCGACAAACGTCCAAGACTTCTATAACTTGCTAGAAAAGATCATCACAGAAAGTCTGAACATAAAAAGTGAAATACAAAAAAAAGGGCATAAAATATTAAGTGAAGAGACAAGAGAATTAATAAAGAAGCGAACAGAACTAATATTAACAAAAAACAAAGATAAAGCTATGAGGGAACAACTTAGCAACCTATTTAAGCAAACCAATAAGTCGATTAGAAAGGACTATAGTAACCACAGAAAGAATGTTATATCAAGAAATTTAATCCAATTCAGAAGTACGAAAAGAGCTTTCAAACAACTAAAACTGCACAAAACTTGGATACAAAAACTAGAAATAAAATCGGAAAGTACAAAAACAAGAAACGAGGTCGTAGAATATGCGACTAAATTCTATAGGGAATTGTACAGAAAAAGAGATGACGATATAATTATAGACGATTTACACAGTGATGAAACAATTCCAAATATCAGTAAAGAAATAGACGAACAAGAAGTGTACAAACATATAAAACAGCTAAAAAGCGAAAAATCACCAGGGCCAGATGGTATCAGCAACGAAGCTCTGAAATTTGGCGCACCTGTACTTTTAAGTTATCTATCACGACTATTTAATATGGCAATTGACACCGAATCAGTTCCCGTACAATGGTGTACGTCAGATATAATACTGCTGTATAAAAAAGGAAATCCATTAGACGTAGCAAATTACAGGCCGATTAGCCTAATAGCAAGCATTTATAAACTTTTTGCATCTATAATACTAAACAGAATAACCCCTAAAATAGACCAATCACAGCCGATAGAGCAGGCTGGTTTTAGATCCGGATTTAGTACTACAGACCACTTACAGTCAATAGAGCAAGTAATAGAAAAATATAAAGAGTATGATAGACCTTTATATTTGGGCTTTATTGACTACAGCAAAGCCTTTGACAGTATAAGTCACAACTCAATATGGGAAGCTTTAGAAGCATGTAACGTAGAAGCTAAATATATTAATATAATAAAAAACATATACGCTAATAGTACTAGCACAGTCAAACTTGAAACTCGAGGAGAACCAATCATAATAGAACGTGGTGTCAGACAGGGAGACCCTCTTTCCCCTAAATTGTTCATCGCCGTGCTAGAAAATATATTCCGTAAGCTGGACTGGAAACGAAAAGGGATAAGAGTAGGTGATCGATACTTAAACCATTTAAGATTCGCAGACGATATTGTCCTACTAGCTGAAACACCGAAAGAACTAGAGGAATTGATACGAACACTTGACGAAGAAAGTTCTAAAGTAGGTCTAGAAATGAACGCATTAAAAACAAAAGTTATGACCAACAGTTACAAATCACCAATAATAGTGAATGCAAATAACATAGAGTATGTTGACTACTATATATATCTAGGTAAACAAATATCTTTCGCCAAAACGGCCAATGAAGAAGAAGTTGAGAGAAGGATTAATTTAACCTGGAAAAAGTTTTGGGCTTTAAAGGAAATCCTAAAAGGAAATTACTCTTTGAATTTGAAGAAAATTGTAATAGACACGTGCTTACTACCCAGCTTACTATATGGGTGCCAAACATGGGTTCTCACTAATAAAGTAAAACGCAGAATAAGGACGACCCAAAGGGCAATAGAACGGAGTATACTAAAAATAAAAAAGTTACACAAGATTAGATGCTCTACAATTAGACAGAAAACCAAAATAACCGACGCATTGGAGCAAGCACTCAAGTTGAAATGGAAATGGGGAGGACACATCGCACGTTACACAGATAAAAGGTGGACTATAGAAACTACGCGCTGGAAAGGACCAGGAGGAAAAAGGAAGGTTGGTAGGCCAATAAAACGGTGGGCTGATGACATCATGAAAACTGCAGGAAAGAGATGGATGATTTTAGGTAAAGACAGAGCTGAATGGCAAAGGTTGGAGGAGGCCTTTACCCTAGAGGGTGCTCATATCTCATAACGAAAGTTGAATCTAAAAATAAACAAGAACACAAAACAACTTATTATATTATCTCATCTCATACGCACACGTACACACAAACACATACACACACACGATTACTAATGAACTAATATAGTTATATAAGAAAACATTGTTACTAACAGAAACTAATCACAAAATAACTAACATAGTTCTTTAAGAAAAATTGTTACTAACCTAACATTATGTAATTAGCTTATTAAGGAGGTATGAGATTAAAAAGGCTTTTTTATTTTTATTTTTATTTTTTATTTATTTTATTTATTTTAAATGTGCCATGGAATGGGACTCAGGTTCTATATATTCAATAATTAGCACCAAATTTTGGAAACTCATTGGGTCTCCACCGTTAAAAACTGCACCAAACCTAAGGACATATTGCAACTACAAACTGAAACCCAAAGGCATCACAAAGGTAAATGTTAAGATAGATGGAGAAGAACTTACCTTACCAGTAATAGTGATGAAAAATGCGGAGCCAATGCTATTCGGATTGAATTGGACCGAAGCTTTTAATATGCCATTTCCAAAAGCGGTATATTCATTAAAAAGCCAACCTACATTGAAACAATTAATAGACGCACATTTTAAATTATTTGATGGGAAGTTGGGAAAAGTCAAAGATTACTTAATTAACATTCACATTAAACCAGGAACAGAACCAAAACATTTACCAGCAAGACCCATCAAATTTAGCATGAAAAAGAACGTAGAAACTGAATTAGAACGTTTAGTTACAGAGGGGATTATCGAACAAATTGATCCAAACGATACACCGATTGAATGGGCAACACCAACAGTCAATGTAGTTAAATCAAATGGCCAAATTAGAATTTGCGGTGACTATCGAATAACTTTAAATCCCGTACTTCTTAAACATACATACCCGGTACCACTATTCGATCACTTACGCCAACAATTAGCGAATGGAGACAAATATTCCAAAATTGATTTAAAAGACGCATATCTCCAATTTGAAATAGCTCCGGACTCTAAGAAATTTTTAACGATCACAACACACTAAGGGTATTATCAATACAACAGAATGCCCTTCGGTATTACCACTGCACCATCAATTTTTCAACAATACCTGGAAAAACTACTGGGGGATATGAAGAATGTCGCAGTATATTTTGACGACATTGCCATCACAGGAACGAACGACGCCGAACATTTAGAAACACTTGGAAAAGTATTTGAAAAATTGGAAAACGCCGGTCTCAAAGTCAATTTAAAGAAATGTACATTTTTACAGACTGAGATAGAGTATCTAGGACACACGATTGATAGAAATGGTATAAGACCGACCGAATCGAAATTAGATGCAATTAACAAAGCACCACCACCAACAAACATAAAGGAACTACGGTCATACTTGGGACTTATCAACTTTTATGAAAGATTTATTCCTCACCTTCATAGTAAGTGTGCAGAACTTCATGAATTAACCAGTAAAAAACAGAAATGGCAGTGGACGGACATTGAAAACAAAATTTTTACTGAAACAAAAAAGCTTATAACCCGATCAAAATCTCTCGTCGCTTTCGACGAAAAGCTTCCACTATTTTTAGCCTGTGATGCATCAGAAAAAGGAGTTGGTGCAATGCTCTTTCACAAAATACATAATCGCGAACAACCAATCGCATTTGCATCAAGAAAACTGAAACCAGCGGAAAGCCGATACTCGGTTATAGACCGGGAGGCACTAGCAATATTTTTCGGAATTAAAAAATTTGACCAATACCTACGAGGAATGAAATTTACATTAGTAACTGATCATAAACCGTTAATACATATATTAGGACCACAACGCAATCTTCCAAAATTAATCAATAATAGATTAACAAGATGGGCATTAGTAATAGGAAGTTATGATTACGATATTATCTACAAAAAAGGGGAAAATAACATAGTACCTGACTATTTATCCAGGATGCCAAACCCCGAAGAACAACCCACTGAAGCAGAAAAACAAATACATAAAATTATTTCGAGAGCACAAGTTAACAAAATTGAGGACCTATCGTTGAGTGAACAATCATTAAAAGAACAAACAAAAAATGATCAAATATTAAGACAGATACAGCATTATCTGAAAACAGGCTGGGCAAACACTGTAGTAAATGAACTGAAGCCCTATTTACGCAAACGAGAAGAATTATCAATCGAAAATGGCATAATTATGTGGCAGGGGAGATTAGTAATTCCATCTACATTACAACGGACCATTTTAAAATATTTACATAATGGACATCCTGGTGTTTCAGCAATGAGGGCACTGGCCCGATTTTACGTTTGGTGGCCAGCAATCGATGAAGATATAGAAATGTATATTAAACACTGCCATAAATGTCAAGAAAACAGGTCAAACATACCCGAACTTCCAGTTTTCTCATGGTCCATTCCAGATCAAACCTGGGAAAGAATTCACATAGATTTTGCGGGTCCTTTTGAAAACAAACAATGGCTCGTATTACAGGATGCATTGTCAAAATGGGTGGAAATAAAACCTATGAAAAAGATCACTACAGACAAACTATGTGATAAATTAGATGACATTTTTACGACATTTGGACTGCCAAAAATAATTGTTTCCGATAATGGACCACAGTTCACGTCACACGAATTTAAAACTTTTTGTGAAGTTAAAGGTATAATTCACGTAAAATCAGCTCCATATCATCCACGAACAAATGGATTAGCAGAACGCATGGTACGCACTTTTAAAACAAGAATGGCTGCTAGCAGTGAAGACAAGACAACGTTGAAAACTCGGTTGCGAGATTTCCTTTTCACATACAGAAACACGCCACATACGACGACTGGGAAATCACCAGCTGAATTAATGTTTGGACGTCGGTTGACATGTCTTTTGGATAATATTCGACCAAATCTTAAAAACAATTTAAGGTACAAACAGTTCAAAGACAACATCAACAAACCTGAAGACGTTAGAATATTTACACCAGGAAGAGCAGTATATATCAGAAATAATAATAAACATAAATGGGAACCAGGGGAAATAGCCAAACGGACTAATCGATATTCATATATTATCAAAACACCGGAAGGAAACGAGAAAAGGGTACATGCTGATGCAATACGTTCGAGAGACATAGAGCAACCACAAGAACAAACGTCACAGCAAAAACAAACAACAACAGCTATAGAACGAACGCCTACAGAACACCCAACTATACAACAGCCAGCTGTAGGACAGCCAATTGCAGAACAACCAATTGTAGAGCAACCAACAACAAACACTACTCCACGACTGGAGTTGAGGCGTTCAACACGTACTATCAGGCCTCCCCGACGCCTAATTGAAGAGATGTAAAAATGTATCAAAGATGGCCGTGGAGGAATGTTATGAGATATAAAACCTCGCCCGTCACTATGGTTTAAATTATAAATAGTTTTCAAGAGTTGTCATATCTTGTAGTTGTCAAGTTGTAAATAATACCTAACAAATATAATGTTTTACCAATAATATTTATTTTATTAAAGGATCTTTATGCTAGTAAGTCTTTATATTCAACAATACAAGAAATACTAAGCATCTATATTCCTCGCTTTATTCCTTTCAATAGCCACCCCTGCCACCTTTTGGCAGAACTTCAGAAACGCCTCTCTGCTAGAGAGGCCTCGCCCATAATTACAGGAACGGAGTCCCTGCACAGAGTCATCTGCAGATGTTGTTGCAGATCTTCGCGGGCTGCGCAATGCTGAGGACAGTCCATCACCAGATGGACTATCGTCTCTTCAACATTATCGTCAGAGACACAGCCCGCGTTGTCCTTGCACTTGAATCTGTGCAGGTACTCCGCAAATCCTCCGTGGCCAGTCAATACCTGGGTGAGCACCATGTTTATTTCTAGCTTTTTCACCACCTTAAAAGCGAAGCGCACATCCGGCATGAATATTTTAGTAATACCTGCGGTTTCGCCGGACGTATACCTCCGGTTCCATTCGTCAATCGACTCCTCACGGAGTTGCCGCTTGACGAATGAAACCGGACACCGGTCATAGTCCGGCCGTTTTTTCAGCGTCAGGGCCGCCTCCCTGGCAAGCAGGTCGGCTCGCTCGTTACCCTCCAACCCTGCATGTGCTTTTACCCAGAACAGGGAGACTTCTTTGTTCTGGGCGCGACAGACCATCAGGTTGTCCCTTATTTGAACTACTAGGGGGTGGAGGGAATTCTGACCGACTACTGACTCAAGAGAAGATCTTGAGTCAGAGTATATGCCGATGGATCTTTCTTTCATCTGCATTGCAATTGAGACGGCCCTGCTCAATGCTAGCAGTTCTGCCTGGTAGACCGTGCAGTACGATCCCAACCTTAGCTTGAGGGCCTTGGTTTCGGCCTCACCATCCCAAACGGATAGCGCGGCCCCAACCTTGCCCTCAATTTTACTGCCATCGGTGAAGATACGCACTGCTTGGCTGTTGTGGAACTCCACCTCGGCCTGATCCACCAGGTTAGTAAACCGCAGGTCTACTTTCTGCGCCGGATGTTGCTGTGCGGTGTATGGCACTCTACCCTCTATCTCCCTGTCCCCCAGCACTCGCTGGAGCACTCCCCTCTTTGCTTCAAATAGAGCGGCTGCCTCCTTGACTCTGAGGTCCAAGGGGAGTATTCCAGCCAGCACCGACGCTGCATTCAGGGAGACAGTGCGATATGACTTGGTCATTTTTTGGGCGAAGCCTCTTTGTATAGCATTGAGGCGCTTCTGGATACCGATTTTATCTACAGCAGGCGCCCAAGCACTGGCTGCGTATAGCACAATAGGCTCCACTACTGCGGTATAAATAGTCTTGATGACCTGGGGGTGGAGGCCCCAGCTAACTTTGGCGGCTCTAGACAACTGCTTATATAGGTTTTGCACTTTCAGGCAGGTGTTGTTGACATGTGCATTGAATGTGAGTTTTTCGTCTATAGTGAGCCCCAAAACTTTGATTTCGCGCGACAGTCCAATGTCGATCCCCCCCATGCTCAGGCGCGGGGAGTCGTACTTTAGTTTGTTCGTCACCACCATGGCTTTCGTTTTGTGTGGTGCGAAATTAAGTTTGTTTCGGACTCCCCACTCCCGGACATAGGCGAGAGCGGCATTGGCCCGTCTTGAGACCTCCAACCCCGTGTCACCATCTAGGAGGAGGACGACGTCATCGGCGAAGGCTTGGCAGTAGTCGCCACGCTCCTCCAGACCCCGCAGTAGCGGATCCAACAGAAGGTTCCATAAGATGGGACCACCAATCGATCCCTGGACACATCCTTTGGTCGTATTCTTGGAGTGTTCCACCCCCGCGTACCTCACCCTGACCTTGCGGTCCCGGAGATAGCTGTCCATCATTCGGCGGATGTTTATGGGACACTTTTCCTCAGCCAGCCGGACTCTGATGGCGGGCCACCAGGCACTATCGAATGCCCCCTCTATGTCTAATGATATCATTGTGATGATCTTTTTCTTTTTTAGTTTGTCATAGATGTTCTGCATTAGATCATAGAGAGAGTCCTCAGTGCCTCTCTGGGGCATGAATCCGTACTGGCGAGTACTCATCCCGGGCAATATATGCCATTTGATCCGCCCGATAACCAGCTTCTCCAAGATCTTGCCCAGGACGGGTAACAACCCGATCGGTCGGTAGGCTTTGGGGTTGGTGTAGTCCTCTCTTGCGGGTTTTCGGAGGACTATCACGGTGGCCTCTTTCCATACCGTCGGGAAATGACCCAGTTCTAGGCACTTATTTGCCAGGCCGAGGTACACGTCGGCGTCCAGGGATATAGCGCGCTGGCATATGTCGGCCGTGAGACCATCCGATCCGGGGGCCTTTTTGGGGTTAAAGCTCAAGGCTGCGTTTTTTAGCTCGACAGAGCTAAACGGTGGATCAAGAACTTCGTTTGGAGTCCAGCCGTTTACTTTCTCAGCTGTTTGCCTTATATGCTGATGTTCGGCGTTATCGCTATCCCCCCGATCCTCCGGATAGAAGGTCTCGGCTAACATCTGCGCTGATTGGGTAGGGTCATATGTTATGCCATCTTTTACCAGAGGAAGATCTTCATGCCTCTTCATCGTTCGTCCTATGACCCTGTAGATCCCATCCCACAGTCCCTCCTTGTCCTGTCTCTCGCAGAACGCCTTCCAGCTAGCTATCTGGGCTTGTTTTGCTTGGGACTCATATGTTTCTTTTGCTTGCAGGTACTCTCGGACAACTTTATCTCTGCGGATCGGTGCAGCACATCGTATCCGCCGCTTCTTCGTGGTAGCTTCACGTTTCAGCGCGGCGAGCGCATCATTCCACCAAGGTAATTTGAACGTTTGCATTACTTTCTTTATAGGTATGGTTTCTTCGCATGCTATCGTTATTATATTTGTATATTTTTCTATCAAGTAGTCTAATTCTTCTTTGCTGTTTATTTGTTCAATTTCTCTTTTATTTATATTTTCATCTTTCATTAATTGGGCTAGTTTCTCATGAAATTCGTCCCAATTAGCTTTTCTCGTATTAAATATTCTAGTTGTTCTACTGATAGTCATGCCTTTTGCTTTTTTCAGCCTAATTTTAAAAACTATTGTGTTGTGGTCTGAGCTCGTCACGCTTTCGTCCACCACCCAGTCTTCGATCAGTGGCAGAGATTCCACGGAGCACGCCGTGATGTCGACACAGCTAGCGTACACCTTGTTACCCCTAACCGTGTCGAAGGTAGGCACGCTGCCCTGGTTGAGCACCTGCAAGCCCAACTGTTCAAGTGTCCCAAACATAGCTTCCCCTCTGCTGTCCGTTTTTCGACTTCCCCACCAGGTATCTTTCGCATTTGCATCGCCACCCACCACTACATATTTTGTTTCGAGGCTCTCAACGATCTTTTGCAATTGATCCAGGTATGGCTCAATGGGTAAATTGGTTTCGAAATAATAAGAGACCACACCCATCTCCCACGCGCTTGTTTTGATTCTCACCACCACTATATTGTTAGTGGTGAGCAGCGGGTCCGGCAACACGGTCACGTCGTTATCGAATATCGCGATTGCGGCCTTTACTGTGCTACCGTCTCCCCTTTGCATGCTCTGGAAGATTCTGACACCGGTATAGTCTCTCATCCTTCCGATCCCCCCCACATATGGCTCCTGGATCAATGCAATTGCTACTTTTTTGTTGAGAGCCTCTGCTGATCGCCCTTTAGGTTTAGTTATCTCAATGTCAAGTTCCGGCGAGCCAACTGTAACCTCTGTCTGAGCCCTCCTGCTTCGAATTCCTGCAGGAGGCAGACCCTGTGACGCGGTTTTCTTCGTCTTGGGCTTGGAGGGACTGACCAGGGCGCCTTTAGGCAGAGACTGAGGGGAGGATGTCTTGGAGACGGTTCGCGTCGTATCCAGCTTTGACAGAGGACTGGCCTTACCTGCCTCATTTTTAGGGGGCGACGGCTCCGTCTCGGTTTCACCCCCGCCCATTGCTGAATTCTTAGGCGTTCTATAGCCGAACATATTTTCAATCACGTATGTTGAAGAACTATTTAAAATCCTTACTTAAAATTTCTAAATAATTGGGAGGTGTAAAAAGCCTCCCAATAGTCAATCGATTAAAATAAAATACAATAATTAATATGTGATCCTAACCTAACAAGTAAATACCTACCTATAATATTATATGGGAGGTGTAAAAAGCCTCCCAAAGTCAAAATGTTTAACTTATGAACACTTAACCTAATGATTATAACGTACTCTACGAGCTTGGGAGGTGTAAAAGCCTCCCAGGTCACTATCACAGAACTTTGGACACACTTTAGAAATAGTGAGGTGAAGAGCCTCGAATCCCAGATATCTGGTCCTATATCTTGTGAAGGGTACGAGTCCCAGGCGATTTATTAGTAGATTCTGAAATCACTCGGAGCCCTCCACAAGATAAGCGAATAAAAATTTTTTGCTTAAAATTTGACCCCCCTTTCTTATATATACAATAAAGGGCGGGTGGGCTAGGGCGGGTGGGCGGGCCTGGAAAAACCGTTTTTCCTGATTTTCTCGGAAACGGCTGAGCCGATTTTCGCGCGCGAGGGCTCGTTGCACGCGTCTAGGCGGGCGCCGTCCGGTCATCCCGGTGCGAGGAAAATCGGCTTATTCCCGGAGTCAGAATCCGGGAAAAACCGATTTTTCCGGGCGAGACTGGGTGGAATTCGCACAACGGCGCGCGCAACGGCGCTGTCGGCAGCGAATAAACGGCCCGGACTCGCTCGTCGCCGAGAAAGTCAGGAGAAATTTTCCTTTCTCGGAAAATCCTCCGGAAAATTCACCACTTTTCGGCAGTTATAGGGCCGCAGGAGACGTGTACCGCACGCGGGAGCGTCGATGTGGCTGTAGCACTCAACCGCGGTGTATCAGGTGAGTGAATTTTCCTCTCCCGGAAAATTTTCCGTGAAAATCTAATTAGACTTTTCGTGTTACAGGTCCCGAGATGTGTATCCTGAGCGCGGGAGCTTAAAAAGCAGCGAAAAATAGTGAAAAACTCGACCGCGGCGTCAAAATATTGAAATTTTGCATAGAATTCTATGTGGTTAGGTTAGGTTAGGTTTTTTTTTTTTTTTTTTTTTTTTTTTTTTTTTTTTTTTTTTTTTTTTATAAGTAGACAGCATTTGTCCCCTGACAAGAGTGCTCAGGGGCTTTTTTATTTCTTATTTTCATTTCGAGCTTGGAAAAGGGGAAAACAACAATTCCTAACGGATAACGCCAGTTTCCTACTTTTACAAATGGATAATTATAACATTTGAGGTAATTTGTTCTAGGACATTGAAAGGAATAAAGCGATGGCATCTTTATGCTAGTAAGACTTTATATTCAACAATACAAGAAATACTAAGCATCTATATTCCTCGCTTTATTCCTTTTAATAGCCACCCCTGCCACCTTCTGGCAGAACTTCAGAAACGCCTCTCTGCTAGAGGCCTCGCCCATGATTACAGGAACGGAGTCCCTGCACAGAGTCATCTGCAGATGTTGTTGCAGATCTTCGCGGGCTGCGCAATGCTGAGGACAGTCCATCACCAGATGGACTATCGTCTCTTCTACATTGTCGTCACAGACACAGCCCGCGTTGCCCTTGCACTTGAATCTGTGCAGGTACTCCGCAAATCCTCCATGGCCAGTCAATACCTGGGTGAGCACCATGTTTAGTTCTAGCTTTTTCACCACCTTAAAAGCGAAGCGCACATCCGGCATGAATATTTTAGTAATACCTGCGGTTTCGCCGGACGTGTACCTCCGGTTCCATTCGTCAATCGACTCCTCACGGAGTTGCCGCTTTACGAATGAAACCGGACACCGGTCATAGTCCGGCCGTTTTTTCAGCGTCAGGGCCGCCTCCCTGGCAAGCAGGTCGGCTCGCTCGTTACCCTCCAACCCTGCATGTGCTTTTACCCAGAACAGGGAGACTTCCTTGTTCTGGGCGCGACAGACCATCAGGTTGTCCCTTATTTGAACTACTAGGGGGTGGAGGGAATTCTGACCGACTACTGACTCAAGAGAAGATCTTGAGTCAGAGTATATGCCGATGGATCTTTCTTTCATCTGCATTGCAATTGAGACGGCCCTGCTCAATGCTAGCAGTTCTGCCTGGTAGACCGTGCAGTACGATCCCAACCTTAGCTTGAGGGCCTTGGTTTCGGCCTCACCATCCCAAACGGATAGCGCGGCCCCAACCTTGCCCTCAATTTTACTGCCATCGGTGAAGATACGCACTGCTTGGCTGTTGTGGAACTCCACCTCGGCCTGATCCACCAGGTTAGTAAACCGCAGGTCTACTTTCTGCGCCGGATGTTGCTGTGCGGTGTATGGCACTTTACCCTCTATCTCCCTGTCCCCCAGCACTCGCTGGAGCACTCCCCTCTTTGCTTCAAATAGAGCGGCTGCCTCCTTGACTCTGAGGTCCAAGGGGAGTATTCCAGCCAGCACCGACGCTGCATTCAGGGAGACAGTGCGATATGACTTGGTCATTTTTTGGGCGAAGCCTCTTTGTATAGCATTGAGGCGCTTCTGGATACCGATTTTATCTACAGCAGGCGCCCAAGCACTGGCTGCGTATAGCACAATAGGCTCCACTACTGCGGTATAAATAGTCTTGATGACCTGGGGGTGGAGGCCCCAGCTAACTTTGGCGGCTCTAGACAACTGCTTATATAGGTTTTGCACTTTCAGGCAGGTGTTGTTGACATGTGCATTGAATGTGAGTTTTTCGTCTATAGTGAGCCCCAAAACTTTGATTTCGCGCGACAGTCCAATGTCGATCCCCCCCATGCTCAGGCGCGGGGAGTCGTACTTTAGTTTGTTCGTCACCACCATGGCTTTCGTTTTGTGTGGTGCGAAATTAAGTTTGTTTCGGACTCCCCACTCCCGGACATAGGCGAGAGCGGCATTGGCCCGTCTTGAGACCTCCAACCCCGTGTCACCATCTAGGAGGAGGACGACGTCATCGGCGAAGGCTTGGCAGTAGTCGCCACGCTCCTCCAGACCGCGCAGTAGCGGATCCAACAGAAGGTTCCATAAGATGGGACCACCAATCGATCCCTGGACACATCCTTTGGTCGTATTCTTGGAGTGTTCCACCCCCGCGTACCTCACCCTGACCTTGCGGTCCCGGAGATAGCTGTCCATCATTCGGCGGATGTTTATGGGACACTTTTCCTCAGCCAGCCGGACTCTGATGGCGGGCCACCAGGCACTATCGAATGCCCCCTCTATGTCTAATGATATCATTGTGATGATCTTTTTCTTTTTTAGTTTGTCATAGATGTTCTGCATTAGATCATAGAGAGAGTCCTCAGTGCCTCTCTGGGGCATGAATCCGTACTGGCGAGTACTCATCCCGGGCAATATATGCCATTTGATCCGCCCGATAACCAGCTTCTCCAAGATCTTGCCCAGGACGGGTAACAACCCGATCGGTCGGTAGGCTATGGGGTTGGTGTAGTCCTCTCTTGCGGGTTTTCGGAGGACTATCACGGTGGCCTCTTTCCATACCGTCGGGAAATGACCCAGTTCTAGGCACTTATTTGCCAGGCCGAGGTACACGTCGGCGTCCAGGGATATAGCGCGCTGGCATATGTCGGCCGTGAGACCATCCGATCCGGGGGCCTTTTTGGGGTTAAAGCTCAAGGCTGCGTTTTTTAGCTCGACAGAGGTAAACGGTGGATCAAGAACTTCGTTTGGAGTCCAGCCGTTTACTTTCTCAGCTGTTTGCCTTATATGCTGATGTTCGGCGTTATCGCTATCCCCCCGATCCTCCGGATAGAAGGTCTCGGCTAACATCTGCGCTGATTGGGTAGGGTCATATGTTATGCCATCTTTTACCAGAGGAAGATCTTCATGCCTCTTCATCGTTCGTCCTATGACCCTGTAGATCCCATCCCACAGTCCCTCCTTGTCCTGTCTCTCGCAGAACGCCTTCCAGCTAGCTATCTGGGCTTGTTTTGCTTGGGACTCATATGTTTCTTTTGCTTGCAGGTACTCTCGGACAACTTTATCTCTGCGGACCGGTGCAGCACATCGTATCCGCCGCTTCTTCGTGGTAGCTTCACGTTTCAGCGCGGCGAGCTCATCATTCCACCAAGGTAATTTGAACGTTTGCATTACTTTCTTTATAGGTATGGTTTCTTCGCATGCTATCGTTATTATATTTGTATATTTTTCTATCAAGTAGTCTAATTCTTCTTTGCTGTTTATTTGTTCAATTTCTCTTTTATTTATATTTTCATCTTTCATTAATTGGGCTAGTTTCTCATGAAATTCGTCCCAATTAGCTTTTCTCGTATTAAATATTCTAGTTGTTCTACTGATAGTCATGCCTTTTGCTTTTTTCAGCCTAATTTTAAAAACTATTGTGTTGTGGTCTGAGCTCGTCACGCTTTCGTCCACCACCCAGTCTTCGATCAGTGGCAGAGATTCCACGGAGCACGCCGTGATGTCGACACAGCTAGCGTACACCTTGTTACCCCTAACCGTGTCGAAGGTAGGCACGCTGCCCTGGTTGAGCACCTGCAAGCCCAACTGTTCAAGTGTCCCAAACATAGCTTCCCCTCTGCTGTCCGTTTTTCGACTTCCCCACCAGGTATCTTTCGCATTTGCATCGCCACCCACCACTACATATTTTGTTTCGAGGCTCTCAACGATCTTTTGCAATTGATCCAGGTATGGCTCAATGGGTAAATTGGGGGTTAGGTTAGGTTAGGTTAGGTTAGGTTAGGTTAGGTTAGGTTAGGTTAGGTTAGGTTAGGTTAGGTTAGGTTAGGTTAGGTTAGGTTAGGTTAGGTTAGGTTAGGTTAGGTTAGGTTAGGTTAGGTTAGGTTAGGTTAGGTTAGGTTAGGTTTTTTTTTTTTTTTTTTTTTTTAATGCTACCTGGTAGCAAGGCGGCTACCTCCGACTCAGGTCGGAGACTTTCTTAGGCTTATTTTTTTTTGTTATCTAGCAATTTTTTAATTAAGTTAAAATATTTTAAGGTAAAGAGGAACAAAACACGCGAAGCTTATATGCAAGTGAATTCAGTCTATTCTCATAATAGTCGAAACACTGTGCATCTCTGCTACCGTGTTTTGTTCCTCTTTATGGCCGTCCTTGCTACCATGCAGCAGAATGCAAGAAACGGCTCACGGGAGCTCGGGTTTTCTAGAAGGGCGGGAATGGAGTCCCTGCACAGATTCATTTGGATCTGCTGTTGCAGATCCTCTCTTGCCCGGCTGTGCTGCGGACATTCAATTATCATGTGTATAATAGTTTCCGCGACGCCGTCGTCGCAGACACAGCCCGGACTATCCTTGCATTTGAATCTGTGCAAGTACTCAGCAAACCCGCCATGTCCCGTAAGTACTTGCACCAAGAGGGGAGTCAGCGCTTGCTGTTTTAAGAATGAATGCGCTTTTTCAACTGACGGCAGGAAGGTCTTGGTTACGGAGGCAGTTTCTCCGCTTGTGTAACGACCAGACCATTTCACGACAGTTTCCTTTCTAATGTTCCTTTTAATATACGATATCGGACAACTGTCGTAATGTGGTCTGGTCTTGAGCTTCATAACCGCCTCCTTGGCCAAGAAGTCGGCCCTCTCGTTACCCTCGAGTCCAACGTGGGCACGCACCCAGAAGAGGCTGATTGCCGTACCTTTAGCCCTTAAGAGAGACAAGTTTCTTTTAATGGCAAAGGCCAGCGGGTGGAAAGTTTCGGCGCTGCCGAGCGTCTCCAGTGAGGACCTTGAATCGCTAAGGATATTCACAGACGTTTCCCTGGTCTTAAGGGCAACTTCCGTGGCTTGGTAGAGTGCGTACAGCTCCGCCTGGTAGACTGTGCAATAGGATTGGAGAAGAAACTTCCTAAAGAGAGTCTCCTCCCCATCCATCCAGCAGGTCAGAGCCGCACCCACTCCCCGATCCATTTTGCTACCATCTGTGAATATCCTCAGACCAGTCATCGCGTGAGACGCTACGGTTTCCGGCTCCAAGTCCTCCAAGCACCGAAACTCCACCACAACCTCCTCTGAGGGGTGCGGGGCTTTGAGAAAGCCAATCTTCTTTTCGACCTCACTGCCGCACAGTATAGCCTGTGGACGTCCCCTCTTGGCCTCGTAAAGCTGAGCCGCCTCTTGCACTCTTAAGTCCAGCGGTATGAGACCGGCCAACAGAAGTGCAGCGTTGAGCGACACGGTGCGATACGACTTACAAATTTTTTGCGCGAAACCGCGCTGCACCGTGTTTAGCTGCTTCTGGATCTTAATCTTCTGTGTGGCCGGTGCCCATATGCTGGACGCGTACATTACTATTGGCTCAATCACAGCGTTATAAATAGTTCTGATTGTCTCGGGGTTCAGCCCCCAGTTAATTTTTGCTGCCCTAGCTAGGGGCTTGTAGATATTTGTGGCCTTTTGGCAGACTGCCCTGACATGGTTGTTAAATGTCAGCTTGGAGTCTACCAAAAGACCCAAAATCTTCATTTCATTTACCAATTCTATCTGGGTACTGCCCATGCGTATGTGCGGGGTGTCGAACTTCAGCTTCTTGGTCACCACCATCGCGCTTGTTTTGTGAGGGGCAAACCTCAGCTTATTTGCGAGACCCCACTCATACACACAGGTCAGTACCTGGGCAGCTTCCCGTTCTATGTTTGCGATTTTGAACCCCGAGAAAACCAGAACTATATCGTCAGCGAACGCTTGGCAATAAGTGCCGCGTTCGCTTACTAAGTCGAGCAAGGGGTCCAAAAGCAGGTTCCAAAGTGTGGGCCCGCTTATGGACCCCTGGACACACCCCTTGGTGGTTGAGGTACGGTACACTTCGTCTCCGTACCTCACACACACCCTCCTGTTCTCGAGATAGCTGGAGACTATCCTGCGCAGATTAAGGGGGCATTTCTTCTCAACCAACCGGCACTTAATGGCCGGCCACCACGCACTGTCAAATGCCCCCTCAATGTCTAGCGAGACCACCACGTTTATCTTCTTCTCATCTAAGTTGCCGCGGATGTGCTGAACGAGGTCGTAGAGGGCGTCCTCCGTCGAGCATTGAGGGACAAACCCATACTGTCTAGTGTTCAGCTTGGGAAGCAGGTGCCACCGAAGCCTTTTTACTATCATCTTTTCCAGTATCTTCCCGAAGACCGATAGTAGTCCTATGGGCCTGTAGGATTTAGGCTTTGTATAATCATCTTTGCCTGGCTTCCGTAGGACCACTATCGTTGCCTCCTTCCACGATACTGGAAAGTATGATAAGGCGAAGCACCTGCTTACCAAGCTGAAAAATATGTTTTCGTCCCCGCTGATGGCGGCCAAGCAAATATCTGCCGTGAAGCCGTCAGCTCCAGGCGCTTTTTTAGGGTTAAAACTTTTGGCCGCCCTCAGCAGCTCGTCAACTGTGAAATATGGATCTTGGATACCCTCCGAGCTGTCATCCGCACATCGCTCAGCCATCCGCCGCGTCTCCGTGTGAGAAGGGTCATCGTCAGCCTCCGAGTCCCGCGGAAAAAACGTCGTGGCCAAGAGCCGGACCGATTCTCCAGGACTCAGGACCGCGCCGTTGTCTATGAGGGGATGGTCTTCATATACTCTAGAGGTTCTCCGTATGACTCTGTATATCCCATCCCAAACGCTTTCGCGGTCCTGTTTCCCACAGAACTCTTTCCAGCTCTCGGTTTGTGCCTTTAATGTCCCTGTTTCATATTTTTCCTTTGTCCGCAGGTACTCATCGACGACGAATTGCCTTCTCCGTGGTGCTGCGCAGGATATTCTCCGCTTCTTTGTCATCACCTCTCTCTTCAGGGCCTCGAGTTCGTTGGTCCACCAAGGTAAGTCAAACTTTGGTTTCCCAGCGACGGGAGGGATGGATGACCGACAAGCCATTTCTACGCAGGTAGCGTATTCGGTGACAGCGTTCTCTATACCAACTGGTGAATCTATTTTTTCAATTTCATGTGTGTTAATTCCCCTACCCTTCAATTCGTGTTTCAAGACCTGCTTAAATTTCGTCCATTCCGCTTTCTTCGTGTTATATTTTCTTGTTGTTTTTGCAGGTCTTGCACCAGTTGGTTTCCCCAGCCGAATCGCAAATGTAATGGCGTTGTGGTCAGAGCTAGTTAACCCTTCGTCAACCCTCCAGTCGCTAATCAGCCCGAGCAGACCGTGGCTACACAACGTGACGTCAACCATGCTTTTGCAGACGACCCCGTTTCTGATGGTAAAGAAAGTCGGGACCGTCCCTTCGTTCAGTATGTGCATTTCCATCTCTTCAACAGCGCCCACAAGCGCCTCGCCCCTATGATCTTCCGAATCGCTACCCCACCATGTGCTCCAGGCATTGACGTCGCCTCCAATGATTATATGTTTTGGCTGGAGCTGGTCTTTGACCATTTTTACATGAGTGAGGTAGGGTTCAATGGGCAGGCTGTCCTCGAAGTAGACGGAAATGACACATACCTCCCAAGAGCGCGTTTTCAGGGTGGCCACCGCAACGTTCTCGGTCGTCAGTGTTGGATGCTCAATCACAACGAGATCGTCATCCAACACCACGACCGCAGACTTGACCGGTTTGACCCTGTCGCGCGCCCTCTGGACGACCCGATAACCCCTCGCCTGAGCGAGCTCACCGTCCGCCCCCACATACGGCTCCTGCACCAACGCGAAGCTGACCTTCCTCTTTTGACATTCTAATAACATTTCTTTCGTGGCCAGCTTCGCTCGTTGCAGGTTGGCCTGAACGGCACGGTAAACTCGCTCAGTAGCAGCAGCAGCAGGGTCCTGAGTTCCGCCCGGTGCGCCTTTAGCAGTACGCCACCCTCGCCCTTGCCAGTGCCTCCCATTTCCGCCTGACCGGACAGCTTTCTTCGAAGCAGTTATGGTCAGCACGGTCCTGCTTGGCATCCCGGCAATTGCGACAGGTGGCTGCGTCTCCGGCCTTCCACACTGGACATTCACTACGCAGGTGTGAGCCCGCGCAGTGGCTACAGGTGTCTACGGACTCGGTGCAGGTCTTCCGACCATGTCCGTATCCGAGACACCTGGAGCACTGCACCAGTGGGGATTGGTCTTTGACCGTTACTCGCTGCAGGTCCATATGGACTTTGCCTGCCAGAGTGAGACTCCGCCACACCGGCGGCGACACCTGGAGAACGACATGGCTCTCGAGTGGGTTCCTAGCCCTCCTGCGGAACCGCACACTCGCCCGATACTCGCTCTCCGGTATCGCCCCCAGTATGGCAGAGTTCTGCCTCCTTAAGGCACCCAGGACATCCTCGTCACTATTTATTTTTAAAACGTTGTGTAAAATGACGAGAGGATCCCGATTGGCTTTCTCCTCCATGAGTAGTGTCGGGTTGCCTGCCCTGAGCCTCTCGGCAACCTTGGCCAGCTCTTCCCGAGACTGGCAGCCCAACACCACCTTCTGTTCGCGGGCCTTCCGCAGCCTGTCCACCCGTATGCCCGTCGTTTTGGCGCTCACGGCCGTGCGAATCTTGTTTATAACATCTTCGCTCGTGTCGTGAGCATCAACTGACGATACGACCATCGAGTGGACAGGCTGAGGAGGCGGGGAGACGCCAACCGGTCTGGCCGTCGCAGCCATCGCCGCGTAAGTGATGCCCTCAGTGACCTTGTACTTTTCGTGAATATCTGTGAGTTTTTGAACTTGGTCCCTGACGACACCCATGTCGGCTCTGGCTGCGGCAACCAGTTCCTTCTGCTGCTGCAATTCCGCCATCACCTCCCTGGCGAAGTCGGCCGCTGTGACAGCTGGGACAGTCGTGGGTGACGGTGCACCGCCGCCGAGTCTCAACACAGCAGTGTAGAGACTCGACAGACATTCCATCACCGTCTCCTTTATGCTGGACTTAATATTTCCCGACTGCTCCAGCTGCATTTTTGCCTCCTGGAAGAGCCTGTTTGCAACCGAACCGAGCTCTCCCAGGGGGCCCTCCGCGGCCGACTTCGCCCAGGACGATAGGTCCGGTGACGGCGGTTTGGTAAGGGGTCTTTTGCGGGGCTCTGCATCCGCATGCTCCACGCTAACGTTTTTCACGTTTAGTCTGCCCGAGCTGGATGTCGTGGCCCTTGTTGCCATATTTAGGCGAAGAGAAAGGTGTCCTTAACAGTAAGAAAAAGAATAAAGTTTGTATTTAGTTGGGAGGTGTAAAAAGCCTCCCAACAGTCAACAATTTAAAATAAAAATAAATAATCTTATCTAGGACGACACAACTAATTTAGTACTTTCCAAACGCCGTCAATATTATTAAATAAATAACAATAATATTAAATCCCGCAATAGCGGTTTGTAAATGGAAAAACAGAGACTGTTCCCGTCTAGAAGGTGCTACAGCACTTCAAACAACCTAAGAGCTACTTAAAGACTAATAAAAAATACTTCTGCAGTGTATTAACAGGTCGACTCTACAATGACTCTAGATAGAGTCGCTACTCTAGCACCGATTTATAGCCCTTATCTGGGGCTGGTTAACGGAAAAAACCGCGTCGTTCTACGACCAGTGGTTACCAAGCTAACCCCGTTTTAATTTTTCCAAGATGGCGGACCAGAAATTTTACCTAAATTTAGAAATTTTATATCTCGTGAACCACTAGTCGCAGAAACATGAGCGACGGCTCTCCGTGATGGGCGTATTGCCCTCTATCCAGAACAAGTCAAATTTTTCTAGTCTAGATGTCGACTCTATCTAGAGTCGCAAGTCTGTGCAAAGTGTAGAGCCCGCCACAACTATATATATACAGAAAACCCCAACTTTTTGGGACGTCTCAAACAGAAGTTATGAGACTTTTAAACTTTTCAAAATGGCGGCCAATATGGCCACCTCTAACAAAGAATTTCACCAAATCGTCTAAACTTATACGAATCCCACCGAGTTTGGGCTCGTTGGATTCGTCTCTTTATTAGCTACTTAACTATGCACAAATCTAGAAAAAATATGCAACCCCCGATTTAAGGGATGCAAAAAACACATAAAATTCAACAAAAAATGGCTAAATGTATCAGAATAAACTAAAAATTTTACCAAAAAAGTTAGGAATATATATACATACAACAAGAGCTAATTTTTAAGATAAATTGCGAGGTTAAAAAACAATTATTTACACCCCCACGTGTCAACCCTTAAATTTCAAAAAATTGTAAAATAAATACTATAAGGTCGAAAATTATAAAATTTGGACTGTATGTAGAACTTAATGAGCTCTATAAAAGATACAAAAAATAAGTGGGGGTCGTCGATTTACTTTTTAAGAGAAAAATTTTTGAAATTTAGCAAAAATTTTAATTTTTAATAACTTCGCAATTACTTATCCGAAAATTTTGTGCTATACGTCGTTAAGCTGCCCTTGATGTCCTCCGTCGTTTGAAGTATCTCGCGCTGTCCTGAGATTGCTGGTTGTTGGAGCACGTGGCCACGTGGTCATTGGTTTTCCCTCAATATCTCGCTGAATTTTCACCACAAAAATCCAGACGAGGTGTCAGAAGAGAGGGCTTAGAAAGCCCCATCCGGCAAAGTAAAATAATTGATGTGTCGTCGATCGCTTTTGAGCAGCGTTCTCGTTTAAAGATTTTTCAAAGTCACTTTTTCACACTTTTTGCACTTTTAAAATTACTTTTCAAAATATTTAAGAGAAACGATCACCACCACAACGTAGAGCGCGCAAATGCGCAACTTTTGATGTATTGCACTTCACAATTGGTCACGAAAAACCCACTTTTTCGAATTTTTGAAAGTTAAAACTGCACGGAGCGACTTTGCAAAACAGCGTACGCGTGCGTTCTCGGTGGCGGGCGACTGCAGAAGGTGGGTTAGGTTAGGTTAGGTTAGGTTAGGTTAGGTTAGGTTAGGTTAGGTTAGGTTAGGTTAGGTTAGGTTAGGTTAGGTTAGGTTAGGTTAGGTTAGGTTAGGTTAGGTTAGGTTAGGTTAGGTTAGGTTAGGTTAGGTTAGGTTAGGTTAGGTTAGGTTAGGTTAGGTTAGGTTAGGTTAGGTTAGGTTAGGTTAGGTTAGGTTAGGTTAGGTTAGGTTAGGTTAGGTTAGGTTAGGTTAGGTTAGGTTAGGTTAGGTTAGGTTAGGTTAGGTTAGGTTAGGTTAGGTTAGGTTAGGTTAGGTTAGGTTAGGTTAGGTTAGGTTAGGTTAGGTTAGGTTAGGTTAGGTTAGGTTAGGTTAGGTTAGGTTAGGTTAGGTTAGGTTAGGTTAGGTTAGGTTAGGTTAGGTTAGGTTAGGTTAGGTTAGGTTAGGTTAGGTTAGGTTAGGTTAGGTTAGGTTAGGTTAGGTTAGGTTAGGTTAGGTTAGGTTAGGTTAGGTTAGGTTAGGTTAGGTTAGGTTAGGTTAGGTTAGGTTAGGTTAGGTTAGGTTAGGTTAGGTTAGGTTAGGTTAGGTTAGGTTAGGTTAGGTTAGGTTAGGTTAGGTTAGGTTAGGTTAGGTTAGGTTAGGTTAGGTTAGGTTAGGTTAGGTTAGGTTAGGTTAGGTTAGGTTAGGTTAGGTTAGGTTAGGTTAGGTTAGGTTAGGTTAGGTTAGGTTAGGTTAGGTTAGGTTAGGTTAGGTTAGGTTAGGTTAGGTTAGGTTAGGTTAGGTTAGGTTAGGTTAGGTTAGGTTAGGTTAGGTTAGGTTAGGTTAGGTTAGGTTAGGTTAGGTTAGGTTAGGTTAGGTTAGGTTAGGTTAGGTTAGGTTAGGTTAGGTTAGGTTAGGTTAGGTTAGGTTAGGTTAGGTTAGGTTAGGTTAGGTTAGGTTAGGTTAGGTTAGGTTAGGTTAGGTTAGGTTAGGTTAGGTTAGGTTAGGTTAGGTTAGGTTAGGTTAGGTTAGGTTAGGTTAGGTTAGGTTAGGTTAGGTTAGGTTAGGTTAGGTTAGGTTAGGTTAGGTTAGGTTAGGTTAGGTTAGGTTAGGTTAGGTTAGGTTAGGTTAGGTTAGGTTAGGTTAGGTTAGGTTAGGTTAGGTTAGGTTAGGTTAGGTTAGGTTAGGTTAGGTTAGGTTAGGTTAGGTTAGGTTAGGTTAGGTTAGGTTAGGTTAGGTTAGGTTAGGTTAGGTTAGGTTAGGTTAGGTTAGGTTAGGTTAGGTTAGGTTAGGTTAGGTTAGGTTAGGTTAGGTTAGGTTAGGTTAGGTTAGGTTAGGTTAGGTTAGGTTAGGTTAGGTTAGGTTAGGTTAGGTTAGGTTAGGTTAGGTTAGGTTAGGTTAGGTTAGGTTAGGTTAGGTTAGGTTAGGTTAGGTTAGGTTAGGTTAGGTTAGGTTAGGTTAGGTTAGGTTAGGTTAGGTTAGGTTAGGTTAGGTTAGGTTAGGTTAGGTTAGGTTAGGTTAGGTTAGGTTAGGTTAGGTTAGGTTAGGTTAGGTTAGGTTAGGTTAGGTTAGGTTAGGTTAGGTTAGGTTAGGTTAGGTTAGGTTAGGTTAGGTTAGGTTAGGTTAGGTTAGGTTAGGTTAGGTTAGGTTAGGTTAGGTTAGGTTAGGTTAGGTTAGGTTAGGTTAGGTTAGGTTAGGTTAGGTTAGGTTAGGTTAGGTTAGGTTAGGTTAGGTTAGGTTAGGTTAGGTTAGGTTAGGTTAGGTTAGGTTAGGTTAGGTTAGGTTAGGTTAGGTTAGGTTAGGTTAGGTTAGGTTAGGTTAGGTTAGGTTAGGTTAGGTTAGGTTAGGTTAGGTTAGGTTAGGTTAGGTTAGGTTAGGTTAGGTTAGGTTAGGTTAGGTTAGGTTAGGTTAGGTTAGGTTAGGTTAGGTTAGGTTAGGTTAGGTTAGGTTAGGTTAGGTTAGGTTAGGTTAGGTTAGGTTAGGTTAGGTTAGGTTAGGTTAGGTTAGGTTAGGTTAGGTTAGGTTAGGTTAGGTTAGGTTAGGTTAGGTTAGGTTAGGTTAGGTTAGGTTAGGTTAGGTTAGGTTAGGTTAGGTTAGGTTAGGTTAGGTTAGGTTAGGTTAGGTTAGGTTAGGTTAGGTTAGGTTAGGTTAGGTTAGGTTAGGTTAGGTTAGGTTAGGTTAGGTTAGGTTAGGTTAGGTTAGGTTAGGTTAGGTTAGGTTAGGTTAGGTTAGGTTAGGTTAGGTTAGGTTAGGTTAGGTTAGGTTAGGTTAGGTTAGGTTAGGTTAGGTTAGGTTAGGTTAGGTTAGGTTAGGTTAGGTTAGGTTAGGTTAGGTTAGGTTAGGTTAGGTTAGGTTAGGTTAGGTTAGGTTAGGTTAGGTTAGGTTAGGTTAGGTTAGGTTAGGTTAGGTTAGGTTAGGTTAGGTTAGGTTAGGTTAGGTTAGGTTAGGTTAGGTTAGGTTAGGTTAGGTTAGGTTAGGTTAGGTTAGGTTAGGTTAGGTTAGGTTAGGTTAGGTTAGGTTAGGTTAGGTTAGGTTAGGTTAGGTTAGGTTAGGTTAGGTTAGGTTAGGTTAGGTTAGGTTAGGTTAGGTTAGGTTAGGTTAGGTTAGGTTAGGTTAGGTTAGGTTAGGTTAGGTTAGGTTAGGTTAGGTTAGGTTAGGTTAGGTTAGGTTAGGTTAGGTTAGGTTAGGTTAGGTTAGGTTAGGTTAGGTTAGGTTAGGTTAGGTTAGGTTAGGTTAGGTTAGGTTAGGTTAGGTTAGGTTAGGTTAGGTTAGGTTAGGTTAGGTTAGGTTAGGTTAGGTTAGGTTAGGTTAGGTTAGGTTAGGTTAGGTTAGGTTAGGTTAGGTTAGGTTAGGTTAGGTTAGGTTAGGTTAGGTTAGGTTAGGTTAGGTTAGGTTAGGTTAGGTTAGGTTAGGTTAGGTTAGGTTAGGTTAGGTTAGGTTAGGTTAGGTTAGGTTAGGTTAGGTTAGGTTAGGTTAGGTTAGGTTAGGTTAGGTTAGGTTAGGTTAGGTTAGGTTAGGTTAGGTTAGGTTAGGTTAGGTTAGGTTAGGTTAGGTTAGGTTAGGTTAGGTTAGGTTAGGTTAGGTTAGGTTAGGTTAGGTTAGGTTAGGTTAGGTTAGGTTAGGTTAGGTTAGGTTAGGTTAGGTTAGGTTAGGTTAGGTTAGGTTAGGTTAGGTTAGGTTAGGTTAGGTTAGGTTAGGTTAGGTTAGGTTAGGTTAGGTTAGGTTAGGTTAGGTTAGGTTAGGTTAGGTTAGGTTAGGTTAGGTTAGGTTAGGTTAGGTTAGGTTAGGTTAGGTTAGGTTAGGTTAGGTTAGGTTAGGTTAGGTTAGGTTAGGTTAGGTTAGGTTAGGTTAGGTTAGGTTAGGTTAGGTTAGGTTAGGTTAGGTTAGGTTAGGTTAGGTTAGGTTAGGTTAGGTTAGGTTAGGTTAGGTTAGGTTAGGTTAGGTTAGGTTAGGTTAGGTTAGGTTAGGTTAGGTTAGGTTAGGTTAGGTTAGGTTAGGTTAGGTTAGGTTAGGTTAGGTTAGGTTAGGTTAGGTTAGGTTAGGTTAGGTTAGGTTAGGTTAGGTTAGGTTAGGTTAGGTTAGGTTAGGTTAGGTTAGGTTAGGTTAGGTTAGGTTAGGTTAGGTTAGGTTAGGTTAGGTTAGGTTAGGTTAGGTTAGGTTAGGTTAGGTTAGGTTAGGTTAGGTTAGGTTAGGTTAGGTTAGGTTAGGTTAGGTTAGGTTAGGTTAGGTTAGGTTAGGTTAGGTTAGGTTAGGTTAGGTTAGGTTAGGTTAGGTTAGGTTAGGTTAGGTTAGGTTAGGTTAGGTTAGGTTAGGTTAGGTTAGGTTAGGTT
>CM072062.1:0-10000 GCA_036785405.1 Coenonympha arcania | reverse complement strand
GAGTTTGGTGCACGTGTGTATATAAGTGCGTGTGTTTTAGATACAAGTGGGTGAGTGTTGCTGCGATTATTGAGTGCAGTTAAAGCAGACTGGGAATCGGAGAATACGGTCAAGTGCAAATCTGGGTGATGAGAATTGGCCCACGAGCATGCCTTGTAAATTGCGAAAAGTTCAGCCTGAAAGACCGAGCACGAAGTGTGGAGCTTGAACTTTTTGGTTGCAATCTGTCGACCTCCTAAGTAGGCGACAAAGGCCGCACCTACCGAGGAATCCTCCAGCTTGCTACCGTCTGTGTAAATATTAAGGGACTTCTCAGTTTGGATAGGGGGTGTCAAATCATCGATATTGATTGTAGATCTGGAATTGAGTGAGACTCTGCTTGCAGGATGTAGTAACTCGTGTGGTGGAGTTGGACGTTCTAGCGTTATGTCATGGGGGAGTAAATGTGTAACTCCTGTGAGTTTGATCTGCTCGAGGGCATGTACTTCTCGAACCTTGAGGTCAAGAGGAGTGAGCTCAGCAAGCGCGAGTGCTGCTGTGGTGGAAATTGTCTTGAACGCACGTGTGATTCTTACAGCGAAGCCCCGCTGCATACTCAACAACCTTCGCCTAATGCCCTTTTTCAAAGCTGCCTGCCCCCAAATGCCAGCTGCGTATGTTACAATCGGCTCAATGACCTGAAGGTAGATTGTCCGAATATTTTCTGGATGAGCACCCCAAGTTGGCCTGGAAAAGGGACAAAGCTTGTTGAATATGCGCGAGGCCTTGTTAATAATGTGCTGTACGTGGCTGTTAAAAAGTAACTTCTCATCAACTATGACCCCAAGGAGTTTAATCTCCCTCACAAAATGTAGCTGCACGTTACCCATTTTAACAACAGCTTCTTTAGCCTTAGGCGTGAAAGCTATTAGTTGAGTTTTGGAGGGGCTGAAAGTCAACTTGACACATTCGCCCCATTCAAGGATCCTTTGTAAGGCGGTGTTAGCAATCTCCTGCAGGTCGTCGGCGCAGTTGTGATGGACTATAAGTAAAACGTCATCTGCAAACGCCTGCAGATGGCAGCCGTCCGGGAGGGGTATTTCGAGCAGCTCATCCAAAACTATATTCCATAAGTTGGGGCCGCATGCAGAACCCTGGATGCAGCCTTTCGACAGCTTCTTCGTGACACGCTCGTTGGCATAATCCAAAACGGCTTCTCTGTCCTCGACGTAACTCTCGATGAGGCCGAAGATGTTCCTAGGACAGCCAATGCGCCTGAGGCCTTCAAAGAGAGCAGGCCACCATGCATTGTCGAACGCTGCCTTAATATCCAGCGATACAGCGACCACTAGTTGCTTCCTCTGTTTCGCAGAGCGGACGACTTCTAGTGCTGTGGAGATAGCTGCTGTGGTGTTGGTTTGCTCCTTAAACCCGAACTGGCGACTATTTAGTTTACCGGCCCGAGCAGAAACGAACGTAACCCTTTTGATAAAGAGCTTCTCCAAAGCCTTTCCAAATACAGGGATTAGCCCGATTGGCCTATGGGATGTGAGAGCGGTATAGTCTGTCTTATTGGGTTTGGGAATGATTTTAACGAAAGCCCGCTTCCACTGTCGAGGGAAGTGCTGCAGTTCCAAGCATCTATTGAAGATGTCCACCATAAGCTGGGGGTATGCTAGCGCGAATTGTGCGCAAATGTCCGATGTAAGGCCATCCATGCCTGGCGCTTTTTTCGCATTCATGGTCTTGAGCACTTCCAGCACCTCCTCGACAACGAAGGGAGGCTCATCAAGAGTGTCGGGTTTGTCGCGTTCATGAGTTCTTAAGTGGTGATGCCGTGCTGAGCGGTCGGGCGTATCGTCGGGATAGAAGTTGTCAAGTAGCGCTGCAGCAGTCTGCTTCGCATCGGTAGTGTGTCCATCATCAACTTTAAAGGTGGTGGGTGGTCGGCGCGGAGCCGTGTCTTTTAGTAACCGGTTCGTAAGAGACCACACATTTTCTTTTGTTTGCAGATTACAAAAGTCTCGAAAGTCGGCCGTTGAAGCCTCCCTGAGCTCTTGTGCGTACAGCGTACGCTTAGCATTAAGATCTTCAGCCAAACGGCCGACTTCCTCGTCAGTTGTAGAGTCGCGTCGTGTGGCGGTATGAAGCCGCCGATGGAGCCCGATAACCTCTCTCTTACGAGCCTCCAAATCATCTGTCCACCAGGGCGGCTTAAAACTCCCGCCTGAACCTCTGGTAGGCATAGATTCCTTACACGCCGCATGAATGATGTTTACAACCCTGTCAATATATCGCTCAAGACTGTCAGGGTCGAGATTCATAATTTCGGTGTCGAGCAAGTTTGATCCGACCATAAGTGTGTGGAGTTCAGTCTTGAAGGTAGCCCAGTTTGCTTTGTGACTCTTGTATCTATAGGTGGAATGCGTTTTGTTTCCCTGTTGATGACTAAAGTTATTGCTTATGGCTATCGAAAAAGTTATGGCATTGTGTTGGGAAGTCGGACAAGCCTCAAAATTGACGACCCAATCGCTAACCAGATCGATAGCGGATGCGGAGGCCAACGTCAAGTCAATAATAGAAGCCCGCGGTCGACCGTGACTGACAGTCTCGAATGTTGGTAAACCGCCAGTGTTGCAGAAGTAGAGGTCACGGCCGTGCGCGATGTCGGTCACAACCTGTCCGCGAGCGTTAGCCCTCCCGCTGCCCCAGATAGGGTGCCAACCATTAAAATCGCCCCCCACGACGCAGCGGGAGTTGCCAACGCTCCCAAGGAAAAAATCTAGCCGGTCAAGTGTGCCCGAAACATCCGTGTCCGGTTCGACGTACACTGATGCCAGTAGTAATTTAGTAACGCCGATGGTCAATTGCACAACAGCCATGTTTGTAGTGGAATACTGTGAAAGGCTCAGCGCACTGAACCAATTCGTTCCATCCCTTACAAAAATGCAAGCCTTTACCCTGCCCGTAGAACTGGGAAATTGATGTATCTGAACACCGGGAATGTTTTTAACAAAGTTATTGGCGCCAACATATGGCTCTGAGACTAGTGCTACAGAATATTTCTCGGACACGAAAAAGCGAACAAATTCTAAAAGAGCATTTTTCGACCTGTCCAAATTGCACTGAATAATCTTGAGTGTTCTAATCTGATCCATAATCGATCCTATTTTCTGTTCGCTTTTTCATGGCTCGGAGTATGGGGCAGGATAAAGACGTTGCTTTGTGGTTTGTGTTGTGGTCGAGATTGAACTTGGCGTTATTTTTGCAACAGTTGTAGCACTTTACAGCGCTAGGGCTATCACTGGCCTGCGCTGGACAGTCCTTGCTGTTGCTGCTGTGATCCACGGAAGCGCAGTGGGCGCAGGGCTTAATGTCCACGGTACACCGCTTGTTCGTATGGCCAAATTGCAGGCATGCATGGCATTGTAGAAAAGGAGAAAACTCTTCTACGTGTACGCGCTGATGGTCCACCCGTAACCTACCCATGCACATCACCGCACGAAACAGTTTCGGGCTGGCTACAAAGACGCAATTGTAGAGCTTGTCGTTCCTGTTATTCCTTTTGAACTTTAATAACAAATCCGTGCTGTCGAATCCATCTAGTTCTGTATTTTGTCCCAGAATGACTCCCACCAGGTCCTCTGCAGGCATTTCAGTGGAGATGCCCTTGAGTATAAACATAGGCTTCAGTTTTTTAGCGATTTCAGCCGTTACAAGGGCCTGAGTAGAGTTCTTTATACGTTCAAATGCATCGTCGCAGTCCCGGTGAGAGTCAAACTCGACTCTAAGTTTGTTTTTCGAGAGAGGAGCCACCTTTGCAGGCGCATATTTCGCATCTCTGAAACTAATGGTTTTCCTAAAGGCCTCGACGGCCTCCTGTCTTGTGCCCACCGGTGTTTTCGTTGTTACCAGTAGCGCCGGCCTCGAAGACAGCGGAAGCGCTGGAACAGCATCCGCGACGGGTGTTGGGGCTTGTCGGGTGCCTACCTGCTTGTTTACGGGACGCCCCACCGCCTGTGCGTATGATGCTGTTCGTGCGTCCGACGAGAGGACGGAGCCAACGGCGGCGAGGTCACCACGGAGCCTCCTTACTTCGCTGATGCAGGTGGAGAGCTCCTTTTTTAACTCATCGGTCGAGGTAGAGGCTAGGTTCACAGGGGCAGAGGCGACCGACGAAGAAGGGTTAGCGACGTGAACCGAGTTAGTTGAGGCGTTAGTGGTGGGTTCAGTTGCCATCGCTGCCAGAGACGGAGCTCGGCGTACGTATACGTCTATCGCTCTTTGCGTCTCCGCAGCGAGGGCAACCACCAACCTTTTGTTTGATGCAGTGACGCTTTTCCCTTCAGTGACCGCTTTAATGGCTGTTGTGGAGAGAAGCTTGATAACTCTCGAAAGAGATGAAAGGTCAACCACGTCATCTGCTGAGGCGGGAAGCTCGGGTGGGAGGCAAGGAGGAGGCTGGCGTGGTGCCCGTCGAGCCGCTCGCGCAGCAGGCTGACTCGCGCCGGCGACCGCCAGCTCGCCACCTGCAACGCCATTGTCAACGCCCTTATCACAAGTAGATGATCCAGGTAGCTGCTCGATGTGTAATTTCCTCACAAGACCAGATTCGCGAGGCGCCGCCTCACCCGTGCTCTGCGTTGAGCCCATTGAATTACTACCCTCGTCGCTGTAGTTCAACACAAAATTGTCAGCGCTGTCTGCGAAAGCACATTCGTCCTCCGACGACATAATGTCCGGTGAGATGTAAATAAGTGAGCTGATTATATAGAGAGCAGTCCGAACAGTACAACAACAATTGTAAGAAAAACGCTACCAGTTAAGTTGATTTAAATATGCGTTATTCCCTACCTAGGTTCTCACTACGGTACAGCTGGCAAGCGGTTGCCGGCATTCAACTACAGGGCGGGTGGGCGGGTCCTTTACCAGAAAGTTGCGCGAGACCGAGGAGAAGCAAGACCAGAAGTTCGTTTGCGCGAGAAGTGAGCGAATCCTGTGTGAGGCGACTGAAACAGTGATTAATTTCGCCGATTCAGTACCCCTAAGGAAGACTTTTCGATCAAACGAAATTCGAGGTTTTTCCCGAATATCTCCGCAACGCGACGTCCGATCCGAGAGGTTGAGAGCGCGTCGTACGCGTCTTTGCAAGCCGCGTCTGATGTTACAAGATTGGGAACTGTCGGATTTTTCTTGGCGAAAATACCAAAGAAAAACCGATTTTTCCTAAGACGAAAAGCAGGCAAAGTCGCGGGCGAAAACTAGCGACCCTTTAGAAAGTTGCGCGAGACCGAGGAGAAGCAAGACCAGAAGTTCGTTTGCGCGAGAAGTGAGCGAATCCTGTGTGAGGCGACTGAAACAGTGATTGGTTAGGTTAGGTTAGGTTAGGTTAGGTTAGGTTAGGTTAGGTTAGGTTAGGTTAGGTTAGGTTAGGTTAGGTTAGGTTAGGTTAGGTTAGGTTAGGTTAGGTTAGGTTAGGTTAGGTTAGGTTAGGTTAGGTTAGGTTAGGTTAGGTTAGGTTAGGTTAGGTTAGGTTAGGTTAGGTTAGGTTAGGTTAGGTTAGGTTAGGTTAGGTTAGGTTAGGTTAGGTTAGGTTAGGTTAGGTTAGGTTAGGTTAGGTTAGGTTAGGTTAGGTTAGGTTAGGTTAGGTTAGGTTAGGTTAGGTTAGGTTAGGTTAGGTTAGGTTAGGTTAGGTTAGGTTAGGTTAGGTTAGGTTAGGTTAGGTTAGGTTAGGTTAGGTTAGGTTAGGTTAGGTTAGGTTAGGTTAGGTTAGGTTAGGTTAGGTTAGGTTAGGTTAGGTTAGGTTAGGTTAGGTTAGGTTAGGTTAGGTTAGGTTAGGTTAGGTTAGGTTAGGTTAGGTTAGGTTAGGTTAGGTTAGGTTAGGTTAGGTTAGGTTAGGTTAGGTTAGGTTAGGTTAGGTTAGGTTAGGTTAGGTTAGGTTAGGTTAGGTTAGGTTAGGTTAGGTTAGGTTAGGTTAGGTTAGGTTAGGTTAGGTTAGGTTAGGTTAGGTTAGGTTAGGTTAGGTTAGGTTAGGTTAGGTTAGGTTAGGTTAGGTTAGGTTAGGTTAGGTTAGGTTAGGTTAGGTTAGGTTAGGTTAGGTTAGGTTAGGTTAGGTTAGGTTAGGTTAGGTTAGGTTAGGTTAGGTTAGGTTAGGTTAGGTTAGGTTAGGTTAGGTTAGGTTAGGTTAGGTTAGGTTAGGTTAGGTTAGGTTAGGTTAGGTTAGGTTAGGTTAGGTTAGGTTAGGTTAGGTTAGGTTAGGTTAGGTTAGGTTAGGTTAGGTTAGGTTAGGTTAGGTTAGGTTAGGTTAGGTTAGGTTAGGTTAGGTTAGGTTAGGTTAGGTTAGGTTAGGTTAGGTTAGGTTAGGTTAGGTTAGGTTAGGTTAGGTTAGGTTAGGTTAGGTTAGGTTAGGTTAGGTTAGGTTAGGTTAGGTTAGGTTAGGTTAGGTTAGGTTAGGTTAGGTTAGGTTAGGTTAGGTTAGGTTAGGTTAGGTTAGGTTAGGTTAGGTTAGGTTAGGTTAGGTTAGGTTAGGTTAGGTTAGGTTAGGTTAGGTTAGGTTAGGTTAGGTTAGGTTAGGTTAGGTTAGGTTAGGTTAGGTTAGGTTAGGTTAGGTTAGGTTAGGTTAGGTTAGGTTAGGTTAGGTTAGGTTAGGTTAGGTTAGGTTAGGTTAGGTTAGGTTAGGTTAGGTTAGGTTAGGTTAGGTTAGGTTAGGTTAGGTTAGGTTAGGTTAGGTTAGGTTAGGTTAGGTTAGGTTAGGTTAGGTTAGGTTAGGTTAGGTTAGGTTAGGTTAGGTTAGGTTAGGTTAGGTTAGGTTAGGTTAGGTTAGGTTAGGTTAGGTTAGGTTAGGTTAGGTTAGGTTAGGTTAGGTTAGGTTAGGTTAGGTTAGGTTAGGTTAGGTTAGGTTAGGTTAGGTTAGGTTAGGTTAGGTTAGGTTAGGTTAGGTTAGGTTAGGTTAGGTTAGGTTAGGTTAGGTTAGGTTAGGTTAGGTTAGGTTAGGTTAGGTTAGGTTAGGTTAGGTTAGGTTAGGTTAGGTTAGGTTAGGTTAGGTTAGGTTAGGTTAGGTTAGGTTAGGTTAGGTTAGGTTAGGTTAGGTTAGGTTAGGTTAGGTTAGGTTAGGTTAGGTTAGGTTAGGTTAGGTTAGGTTAGGTTAGGTTAGGTTAGGTTAGGTTAGGTTAGGTTAGGTTAGGTTAGGTTAGGTTAGGTTAGGTTAGGTTAGGTTAGGTTAGGTTAGGTTAGGTTAGGTTAGGTTAGGTTAGGTTAGGTTAGGTTAGGTTAGGTTAGGTTAGGTTAGGTTAGGTTAGGTTAGGTTAGGTTAGGTTAGGTTAGGTTAGGTTAGGTTAGGTTAGGTTAGGTTAGGTTAGGTTAGGTTAGGTTAGGTTAGGTTAGGTTAGGTTAGGTTAGGTTAGGTTAGGTTAGGTTAGGTTAGGTTAGGTTAGGTTAGGTTAGGTTAGGTTAGGTTAGGTTAGGTTAGGTTAGGTTAGGTTAGGTTAGGTTAGGTTAGGTTAGGTTAGGTTAGGTTAGGTTAGGTTAGGTTAGGTTAGGTTAGGTTAGGTTAGGTTAGGTTAGGTTAGGTTAGGTTAGGTTAGGTTAGGTTAGGTTAGGTTAGGTTAGGTTAGGTTAGGTTAGGTTAGGTTAGGTTAGGTTAGGTTAGGTTAGGTTAGGTTAGGTTAGGTTAGGTTAGGTTAGGTTAGGTTAGGTTAGGTTAGGTTAGGTTAGGTTAGGTTAGGTTAGGTTAGGTTAGGTTAGGTTAGGTTAGGTTAGGTTAGGTTAGGTTAGGTTAGGTTAGGTTAGGTTAGGTTAGGTTAGGTTAGGTTAGGTTAGGTTAGGTTAGGTTAGGTTAGGTTAGGTTAGGTTAGGTTAGGTTAGGTTAGGTTAGGTTAGGTTAGGTTAGGTTAGGTTAGGTTAGGTTAGGTTAGGTTAGGTTAGGTTAGGTTAGGTTAGGTTAGGTTAGGTTAGGTTAGGTTAGGTTAGGTTAGGTTAGGTTAGGTTAGGTTAGGTTAGGTTAGGTTAGGTTAGGTTAGGTTAGGTTAGGTTAGGTTAGGTTAGGTTAGGTTAGGTTAGGTTAGGTTAGGTTAGGTTAGGTTAGGTTAGGTTAGGTTAGGTTAGGTTAGGTTAGGTTAGGTTAGGTTAGGTTAGGTTAGGTTAGGTTAGGTTAGGTTAGGTTAGGTTAGGTTAGGTTAGGTTAGGTTAGGTTAGGTTAGGTTAGGTTAGGTTAGGTTAGGTTAGGTTAGGTTAGGTTAGGTTAGGTTAGGTTAGGTTAGGTTAGGTTAGGTTAGGTTAGGTTAGGTTAGGTTAGGTTAGGTTAGGTTAGGTTAGGTTAGGTTAGGTTAGGTTAGGTTAGGTTAGGTTAGGTTAGGTTAGGTTAGGTTAGGTTAGGTTAGGTTAGGTTAGGTTAGGTTAGGTTAGGTTAGGTTAGGTTAGGTTAGGTTAGGTTAGGTTAGGTTAGGTTAGGTTAGGTTAGGTTAGGTTAGGTTAGGTTAGGTTAGGTTAGGTTAGGTTAGGTTAGGTTAGGTTAGGTTAGGTTAGGTTAGGTTAGGTTAGGTTAGGTTAGGTTAGGTTAGGTTAGGTTAGGTTAGGTTAGGTTAGGTTAGGTTAGGTTAGGTTAGGTTAGGTTAGGTTAGGTTAGGTTAGGTTAGGTTAGGTTAGGTTAGGTTAGGTTAGGTTAGGTTAGGTTAGGTTAGGTTAGGTTAGGTTAGGTTAGGTTAGGTTAGGTTAGGTTAGGTTAGGTTAGGTTAGGTTAGGTTAGGTTAGGTTAGGTTAGGTTAGGTTAGGTTAGGTTAGGTTAGGTTAGGTTAGGTTAGGTTAGGTTAGGTTAGGTTAGGTTAGGTTAGGTTAGGTTAGGTTAGGTTAGGTTAGGTTAGGTTAGGTTAGGTTAGGTTAGGTTAGGTTAGGTTAGGTTAGGTTAGGTTAGGTTAGGTTAGGTTAGGTTAGGTTAGGTTAGGTTAGGTTAGGTTAGGTTAGGTTAGGTTAGGTTAGGTTAGGTTAGGTTAGGTTAGGTTAGGTTAGGTTAGGTTAGGTTAGGTTAGGTTAGGTTAGGTTAGGTTAGGTTAGGTTAGGTTAGGTTAGGTTAGGTTAGGTTAGGTTAGGTTAGGTTAGGTTAGGTTAGGTTAGGTTAGGTTAGGTTAGGTTAGGTTAGGTTAGGTTAGGTTAGGTTAGGTTAGGTTAGGTTAGGTTAGGTTAGGTTAGGTTAGGTTAGGTTAGGTTAGGTTAGGTTAGGTTAGGTTAGGTTAGGTTAGGTTAGGTTAGGTTAGGTTAGGTTAGGTTAGGTTAGGTTAGGTTAGGTTAGGTTAGGTTAGGTTAGGTTAGGTTAGGTTAGGTTAGGTTAGGTTAGGTTAGGTTAGGTTAGGTTAGGTTAGGTTAGGTTAGGTTAGGTTAGGTTAGGTTAGGTTAGGTTAGGTTAGGTTAGGTTAGGTTAGGTTAGGTTAGGTTAGGTTAGGTTAGGTTAGGTTAGGTTAGGTTAGGTTAGGTTAGGTTAGGTTAGGTTAGGTTAGGTTAGGTTAGGTTAGGTTAGGTTAGGTTAGGTTAGGTTAGGTTAGGTTAGGTTAGGTTAGGTTAGGTTAGGTTAGGTTAGGTTAGGTTAGGTCTAGGTTAGGTTAGGTTAGGTTAGGTTAGGTTAGGTTAGGTTAGGTTAGGTTAGGTTAGGTTAGGTTAGGTTAGGTTAGGTTAGGTTAGGTTAGGTTAGGTTAGGTTAGGTTAGGTTAGGTTAGGTTAGGTTAGGTTAGGTTAGGTTAGGTTAGGTTAGGTTAGGTTAGGTTAGGTTAGGTTAGGTTAGGTTAGGTTAGGTTAGGTTAGGTTAGGTTAGGTTAGGTTAGGTTAGGTTAGGTTAGGTTAGGTTAGGTTAGGTTAGGTTAGGTTAGGTTAGGTTAGGTTAGGTTAGGTTAGGTTAGGTTAGGTTAGGTTAGGTTAGGTTAGGTTAGGTTAGGTTAGGTTAGGTTAGGTTAGGTTAGGTTAGGTTAGGTTAGGTTAGGTTAGGTTAGGTTAGGTTAGGTTAGGTTAGGTTAGGTTAGGTTAGGTTAGGTTAGGT
>CM072061.1:18976249-18995423 GCA_036785405.1 Coenonympha arcania | reverse complement strand
ACCTAACCTAACCTAACCTAACCTAACCTAACCTAACCTAACCTAACCTAACCTAACCTAACCTAACCTAACCTAACCTAACCTAACCTAACCTAACCTAACCTAACCTAACCTAACCTAACCTAACCTAACCTAACCTAACCTAACCTAACCTAACCTAACCTAACCTAACCTAACCTAACCTAACCTAACCTAACCTAACCTAACCTAACCTAACCTAACCTAACCTAACCTAACCTAACCTAACCTAACCTAACCTAACCTAACCTAACCTAACCTAACCTAACCTAACCTAACCTAACCTAACCTAACCTAACCTAACCTAACCTAACCTAACCTAACCTAACCTAACCTAACCTAACCTAACCTAACCTAACCTAACCTAACCTAACCTAACCTAACCTAACCTAACCTAACCTAACCTAACCTAACCTAACCTAACCTAACCTAACCTAACCTAACCTAACCTAACCTAACCTAACCTAACCTAACCTAACCTAACCTAACCTAACCTAACCTAACCTAACCTAACCTAACCTAACCTAACCTAACCTAACCTAACCTAACCTAACCTAACCTAACCTAACCTAACCTAACCTAACCTAACCTAACCTAACCTAACCTAACCTAACCTAACCTAACCTAACCTAACCTAACCTAACCTAACCTAACCTAACCTAACCTAACCTAACCTAACCTAACCTAACCTAACCTAACCTAACCTAACCTAACCTAACCTAACCTAACCTAACCTAACCTAACCTAACCTAACCTAACCTAACCTAACCTAACCTAACCTAACCTAACCTAACCTAACCTAACCTAACCTAACCTAACCTAACCTAACCTAACCTAACCTAACCTAACCTAACCTAACCTAACCTAACCTAACCTAACCTAACCTAACCTAACCTAACCTAACCTAACCTAACCTAACCTAACCTAACCTAACCTAACCTAACCTAACCTAACCTAACCTAACCTAACCTAACCTAACCTAACCTAACCTAACCTAACCTAACCTAACCTAACCTAACCTAACCTAACCTAACCTAACCTAACCTAACCTAACCTAACCTAACCTAACCTAACCTAACCTAACCTAACCTAACCTAACCTAACCTAACCTAACCTAACCTAACCTAACCTAACCTAACCTAACCTAACCTAACCTAACCTAACCTAACCTAACCTAACCTAACCTAACCTAACCTAACCTAACCTAACCTAACCTAACCTAACCTAACCTAACCTAACCTAACCTAACCTAACCTAACCTAACCTAACCTAACCTAACCTAACCTAACCTAACCTAACCTAACCTAACCTAACCTAACCTAACCTAACCTAACCTAACCTAACCTAACCTAACCTAACCTAACCTAACCTAACCTAACCTAACCTAACCTAACCTAACCTAACCTAACCTAACCTAACCTAACCTAACCTAACCTAACCTAACCTAACCTAACCTAACCTAACCTAACCTAACCTAACCTAACCTAACCTAACCTAACCTAACCTAACCTAACCTAACCTAACCTAACCTAACCTAACCTAACCTAACCTAACCTAACCTAACCTAACCTAACCTAACCTAACCTAACCTAACCTAACCTAACCTAACCTAACCTAACCTAACCTAACCTAACCTAACCTAACCTAACCTAACCTAACCTAACCTAACCTAACCTAACCTAACCTAACCTAACCTAACCTAACCTAACCTAACCTAACCTAACCTAACCTAACCTAACCTAACCTAACCTAACCTAACCTAACCTAACCTAACCTAACCTAACCTAACCTAACCTATCCTAACCTAACCTAACCTAACCTAACCTAACCTAACCTAACCTAACCTAACCTAACCTAACCTAACCTAACCTAACCTAACCTAACCTAACCTAACCTAACCTAACCTAACCTAACCTAACCTAACCTAACCTAACCTAACCTAACCTAACCTAACCTAACCTAACCTAACCTAACCTAACCTAACCTAACCTAACCTAACCTAACCTAACCTAACCTAACCTAACCTAACCTAACCTAACCTAACCTAACCTAACCTAACCTAACCTAACCTAACCTAACCTAACCTAACCTAACCTAACCTAACCTAACCTAACCTAACCTAACCTAACCTAACCTAACCTAACCTAACCTAACCTAACCTAACCTAACCTAACCTAACCTAACCTAACCTAACCTAACCTAACCTAACCTAACCTAACCTAACCTAACCTAACCTAACCTAACCTAACCTAACCTAACCTAACCTAACCTAACCTAACCTAACCTAACCTAACCTAACCTAACCTAACCTAACCTAACCTAACCTAACCTAACCTAACCTAACCTAACCTAACCTAACCTAACCTAACCTAACCTAACCTAACCTAACCTAACCTAACCTAACCTAACCTAACCTAACCTAACCTAACCTAACCTAACCTAACCTAACCTAACCTAACCTAACCTAACCTAACCTAACCTAACCTAACCTAACCTAACCTAACCTAACCTAACCTAACCTAACCTAACCTAACCTAACCTAACCTAACCTAACCTAACCTAACCTAACCTAACCTAACCTAACCTAACCTAACCTAACCTAACCTAACCTAACCTAACCTAACCTAACCTAACCTAACCTAACCTAACCTAACCTAACCTAACCTAACCTAACCTAACCTAACCTAACCTAACCTAACCTAACCTAACCTAACCTAACCTAACCTAACCTAACCTAACCTAACCTAACCTAACCTAACCTAACCTAACCTAACCTAACCTAACCTAACCTAACCTAACCTAACCTAACCTAACCTAACCTAACCTAACCTAACCTAACCTAACCTAACCTAACCTAACCTAACCTAACCTAACCTAACCTAACCTAACCTAACCTAACCTAACCTAACCTAACCTAACCTAACCTAACCTAACCTAACCTAACCTAACCTAACCTAACCTAACCTAACCTAACCTAACCTAACCTAACCTAACCTAACCTAACCTAACCTAACCTAACCTAACCTAACCTAACCTAACCTAACCTAACCTAACCTAACCTAACCTAACCTAACCTAACCTAACCTAACCTAACCTAACCTAACCTAACCTAACCTAACCTAACCTAACCTAACCTAACCTAACCTAACCTAACCTAACCTAACCTAACCTAACCTAACCTAACCTAACCTAACCTAACCTAACCTAACCTAACCTAACCTAACCTAACCTAACCTAACCTAACCTAACCTAACCTAACCTAACCTAACCTAACCTAACCTAACCTAACCTAACCTAACCTAACCTAACCTAACCTAACCTAACCTAACCTAACCTAACCTAACCTAACCTAACCTAACCTAACCTAACCTAACCTAACCTAACCTAACCTAACCTAACCTAACCTAACCTAACCTAACCTAACCTAACCTAACCTAACCTAACCTAACCTAACCTAACCTAACCTAACCTAACCTAACCTAACCTAACCTAACCTAACCTAACCTAACCTAACCTAACCTAACCTAACCTAACCTAACCTAACCTAACCTAACCTAACCTAACCTAACCTAACCTAACCTAACCTAACCTAACCTAACCTAACCTAACCTAACCTAACCTAACCTAACCTAACCTAACCTAACCTAACCTAACCTAACCTAACCTAACCTAACCTAACCTAACCTAACCTAACCTAACCTAACCTAACCTAACCTAACCTAACCTAACCTAACCTAACCTAACCTAACCTAACCTAACCTAACCTAACCTAACCTAACCTAACCTAACCTAACCTAACCTAACCTAACCTAACCTAACCTAACCTAACCTAACCTAACCTAACCTAACCTAACCTAACCTAACCTAACCTAACCTAACCTAACCTAACCTAACCTAACCTAACCTAACCTAACCTAACCTAACCTAACCTAACCTAACCTAACCTAACCTAACCTAACCTAACCTAACCTAACCTAACCTAACCTAACCTAACCTAACCTAACCTAACCTAACCTAACCTAACCTAACCTAACCTAACCTAACCTAACCTAACCTAACCTAACCTAACCTAACCTAACCTAACCTAACCTAACCTAACCTAACCTAACCTAACCTAACCTAACCTAACCTAACCTAACCTAACCTAACCTAACCTAACCTAACCTAACCTAACCTAACCTAACCTAACCTAACCTAACCTAACCTAACCTAACCTAACCTAACCTAACCTAACCTAACCTAACCTAACCTAACCTAACCTAACCTAACCTAACCTAACCTAACCTAACCTAACCTAACCTAACCTAACCTAACCTAACCTAACCTAACCTAACCTAACCTAACCTAACCTAACCTAACCTAACCTAACCTAACCTAACCTAACCTAACCTAACCTAACCTAACCTAACCTAACCTAACCTAACCTAACCTAACCTAACCTAACCTAACCTAACCTAACCTAACCTAACCTAACCTAACCTAACCTAACCTAACCTAACCTAACCTAACCTAACCTAACCTAACCTAACCTAACCTAACCTAACCTAACCTAACCTAACCTAACCTAACCTAACCTAACCTAACCTAACCTAACCTAACCTAACCTAACCTAACCTAACCTAACCTAACCTAACCTAACCTAACCTAACCTAACCTAACCTAACCTAACCTAACCTAACCTAACCTAACCTAACCTAACCTAACCTAACCTAACCTAACCTAACCTAACCTAACCTAACCTAACCTAACCTAACCTAACCTAACCTAACCTAACCTAACCTAACCTAACCTAACCTAACCTAACCTAACCTAACCTAACCTAACCTAACCTAACCTAACCTAACCTAACCTAACCTAACCTAACCTAACCTAACCTAACCTAACCTAACCTAACCTAACCTAACCTAACCTAACCTAACCTAACCTAACCTAACCTAACCTAACCTAACCTAACCTAACCTAACCTAACCTAACCTAACCTAACCTAACCTAACCTAACCTAACCTAACCTAACCTAACCTAACCTAACCTAACCTAACCTAACCTAACCTAACCTAACCTAACCTAACCTAACCTAACCTAACCTAACCTAACCTAACCTAACCTAACCTAACCTAACCTAACCTAACCTAACCTAACCTAACCTAACCTAACCTAACCTAACCTAACCTAACCTAACCTAACCTAACCTAACCTAACCTAACCTAACCTAACCTAACCTAACCTAACCTAACCTAACCTAACCTAACCTAACCTAACCTAACCTAACCTAACCTAACCTAACCTAACCTAACCTAACCTAACCTAACCTAACCTAACCTAACCTAACCTAACCTAACCTAACCTAACCTAACCTAACCTAACCTAACCTAACCTAACCTAACCTAACCTAACCTAACCTAACCTAACCTAACCTAACCTAACCTAACCTAACCTAACCTAACCTAACCTAACCTAACCTAACCTAACCTAACCTAACCTAACCTAACCTAACCTAACCTAACCTAACCTAACCTAACCTAACCTAACCTAACCTAACCTAACCTAACCTAACCTAACCTAACCTAACCTAACCTAACCTAACCTAACCTAACCTAACCTAACCTAACCTAACCTAACCTAACCTAACCTAACCTAACCTAACCTAACCTAACCTAACCTAACCTAACCTAACCTAACCTAACCTAACCTAACCTAACCTAACCTAACCTAACCTAACCTAACCTAACCTAACCTAACCTAACCTAACCTAACCTAACCTAACCTAACCTAACCTAACCTAACCTAACCTAACCTAACCTAACCTAACCTAACCTAACCTAACCTAACCTAACCTAACCTAACCTAACCTAACCTAACCTAACCTAACCTAACCTAACCTAACCTAACCTAACCTAACCTAACCTAACCTAACCTAACCTAACCTAACCTAACCTAACCTAACCTAACCTAACCTAACCTAACCTAACCTAACCTAACCTAACCTAACCTAACCTAACCTAACCTAACCTAACCTAACCTAACCTAACCTAACCTAACCTAACCTAACCTAACCTAACCTAACCTAACCTAACCTAACCTAACCTAACCTAACCTAACCTAACCTAACCTAACCTAACCTAACCTAACCTAACCTAACCTAACCTAACCTAACCTAACCTAACCTAACCTAACCTAACCTAACCTAACCTAACCTAACCTAACCTAACCTAACCTAACCTAACCTAACCTAACCTAACCTAACCTAACCTAACCTAACCTAACCTAACCTAACCTAACCTAACCTAACCTAACCTAACCTAACCTAACCTAACCTAACCTAACCTAACCTAACCTAACCTAACCTAACCTAACCTAACCTAACCTAACCTAACCTAACCTAACCTAACCTAACCTAACCTAACCTAACCTAACCTAACCTAACCTAACCTAACCTAACCTAACCTAACCTAACCTAACCTAACCTAACCTAACCTAACCTAACCTAACCTAACCTAACCTAACCTAACCTAACCTAACCTAACCTAACCTAACCTAACCTAACCTAACCTAACCTAACCTAACCTAACCTAACCTAACCTAACCTAACCTAACCTAACCTAACCTAACCTAACCTAACCTAACCTAACCTAACCTAACCTAACCTAACCTAACCTAACCTAACCTAACCTAACCTAACCTAACCTAACCTAACCTAACCTAACCTAACCTAACCTAACCTAACCTAACCTAACCTAACCTAACCTAACCTAACCTAACCTAACCTAACCTAACCTAACCTAACCTAACCTAACCTAACCTAACCTAACCTAACCTAACCTAACCTAACCTAACCTAACCTAACCTAACCTAACCTAACCTAACCTAACCTAACCTAACCTAACCTAACCTAACCTAACCTAACCTAACCTAACCTAACCTAACCTAACCTAACCTAACCTAACCTAACCTAACCTAACCTAACCTAACCTAACCTAACCTAACCTAACCTAACCTAACCTAACCTAACCTAACCTAACCTAACCTAACCTAACCTAACCTAACCTAACCTAACCTAACCTAACCTAACCTAACCTAACCTAACCTAACCTAACCTAACCTAACCTAACCTAACCTAACCTAACCTAACCTAACCTAACCTAACCTAACCTAACCTAACCTAACCTAACCTAACCTAACCTAACCTAACCTAACCTAACCTAACCTAACCTAACCTAACCTAACCTAACCTAACCTAACCTAACCTAACCTAACCTAACCTAACCTAACCTAACCTAACCTAACCTAACCTAACCTAACCTAACCTAACCTAACCTAACCTAACCTAACCTAACCTAACCTAACCTAACCTAACCTAACCTAACCTAACCTAACCTAACCTAACCTAACCTAACCTAACCTAACCTAACCTAACCTAACCTAACCTAACCTAACCTAACCTAACCTAACCTAACCTAACCTAACCTAACCTAACCTAACCTAACCTAACCTAACCTAACCTAACCTAACCTAACCTAACCTAACCTAACCTAACCTAACCTAACCTAACCTAACCTAACCTAACCTAACCTAACCTAACCTAACCTAACCTAACCTAACCTAACCTAACCTAACCTAACCTAACCTAACCTAACCTAACCTAACCTAACCTAACCTAACCTAACCTAACCTAACCTAACCTAACCTAACCTAACCTAACCTAACCTAACCTAACCTAACCTAACCTAACCTAACCTAACCTAACCTAACCTAACCTAACCTAACCTAACCTAACCTAACCTAACCTAACCTAACCTAACCTAACCTAACCTAACCTAACCTAACCTAACCTAACCTAACCTAACCTAACCTAACCTAACCTAACCTAACCTAACCTAACCTAACCTAACCTAACCTAACCTAACCTAACCTAACCTAACCTAACCTAACCTAACCTAACCTAACCTAACCTAACCTAACCTAACCTAACCTAACCTAACCTAACCTAACCTAACCTAACCTAACCTAACCTAACCTAACCTAACCTAACCTAACCTAACCTAACCTAACCTAACCTAACCTAACCTAACCTAACCTAACCTAACCTAACCTAACCTAACCTAACCTAACCTAACCTAACCTAACCTAACCTAACCTAACCTAACCTAACCTAACCTAACCTAACCTAACCTAACCTAACCTAACCTAACCTAACCTAACCTAACCTAACCTAACCTAACCTAACCTAACCTAACCTAACCTAACCTAACCTAACCTAACCTAACCTAACCTAACCTAACCTAACCTAACCTAACCTAACCTAACCTAACCTAACCTAACCTAACCTAACCTAACCTAACCTAACCTAACCTAACCTAACCTAACCTAACCTAACCTAACCTAACCTAACCTAACCTAACCTAACCTAACCTAACCTAACCTAACCTAACCTAACCTAACCTAACCTAACCTAACCTAACCTAACCTAACCTAACCTAACCTAACCTAACCTAACCTAACCTAACCTAACCTAACCTAACCTAACCTAACCTAACCTAACCTAACCTAACCTAACCTAACCTAACCTAACCTAACCTAACCTAACCTAACCTAACCTAACCTAACCTAACCTAACCTAACCTAACCTAACCTAACCTAACCTAACCTAACCTAACCTAACCTAACCTAACCTAACCTAACCTAACCTAACCTAACCTAACCTAACCTAACCTAACCTAACCTAACCTAACCTAACCTAACCTAACCTAACCTAACCTAACCTAACCTAACCTAACCTAACCTAACCTAACCTAACCTAACCTAACCTAACCTAACCTAACCTAACCTAACCTAACCTAACCTAACCTAACCTAACCTAACCTAACCTAACCTAACCTAACCTAACCTAACCTAACCTAACCTAACCTAACCTAACCTAACCTAACCTAACCTAACCTAACCTAACCTAACCTAACCTAACCTAACCTAACCTAACCTAACCTAACCTAACCTAACCTAACCTAACCTAACCTAACCTAACCTAACCTAACCTAACCTAACCTAACCTAACCTAACCTAACCTAACCTAACCTAACCTAACCTAACCTAACCTAACCTAACCTAACCTAACCTAACCTAACCTAACCTAACCTAACCTAACCTAACCTAACCTAACCTAACCTAACCTAACCTAACCTAACCTAACCTAACCTAACCTAACCTAACCTAACCTAACCTAACCTAACCTAACCTAACCTAACCTAACCTAACCTAACCTAACCTAACCTAACCTAACCTAACCTAACCTAACCTAACCTAACCTAACCTAACCTAACCTAACCTAACCTAACCTAACCTAACCTAACCTAACCTAACCTAACCTAACCTAACCTAACCTAACCTAACCTAACCTAACCTAACCTAACCTAACCTAACCTAACCTAACCTAACCTAACCTAACCTAACCTAACCTAACCTAACCTAACCTAACCTAACCTAACCTAACCTAACCTAACCTAACCTAACCTAACCTAACCTAACCTAACCTAACCTAACCTAACCTAACCTAACCTAACCTAACCTAACCTAACCTAACCTAACCTAACCTAACCTAACCTAACCTAACCTAACCTAACCTAACCTAACCTAACCTAACCTAACCTAACCTAACCTAACCTAACCTAACCTAACCTAACCTAACCTAACCTAACCTAACCTAACCTAACCTAACCTAACCTAACCTAACCTAACCTAACCTAACCTAACCTAACCTAACCTAACCTAACCTAACCTAACCTAACCTAACCTAACCTAACCTAACCTAACCTAACCTAACCTAACCTAACCTAACCTAACCTAACCTAACCTAACCTAACCTAACCTAACCTAACCTAACCTAACCTAACCTAACCTAACCTAACCTAACCTAACCTAACCTAACCTAACCTAACCTAACCTAACCTAACCTAACCTAACCTAACCTAACCTAACCTAACCTAACCTAACCTAACCTAACCTAACCTAACCTAACCTAACCTAACCTAACCTAACCTAACCTAACCTAACCTAACCTAACCTAACCTAACCTAACCTAACCTAACCTAACCTAACCTAACCTAACCTAACCTAACCTAACCTAACCTAACCTAACCTAACCTAACCTAACCTAACCTAACCTAACCTAACCTAACCTAACCTAACCTAACCTAACCTAACCTAACCTAACCTAACCTAACCTAACCTAACCTAACCTAACCTAACCTAACCTAACCTAACCTAACCTAACCTAACCTAACCTAACCTAACCTAACCTAACCTAACCTAACCTAACCTAACCTAACCTAACCTAACCTAACCTAACCTAACCTAACCTAACCTAACCTAACCTAACCTAACCTAACCTAACCTAACCTAACCTAACCTAACCTAACCTAACCTAACCTAACCTAACCTAACCTAACCTAACCTAACCTAACCTAACCTAACCTAACCTAACCTAACCTAACCTAACCTAACCTAACCTAACCTAACCTAACCTAACCTAACCTAACCTAACCTAACCTAACCTAACCTAACCTAACCTAACCTAACCTAACCTAACCTAACCTAACCTAACCTAACCTAACCTAACCTAACCTAACCTAACCTAACCTAACCTAACCTAACCTAACCTAACCTAACCTAACCTAACCTAACCTAACCTAACCTAACCTAACCTAACCTAACCTAACCTAACCTAACCTAACCTAACCTAACCTAACCTAACCTAACCTAACCTAACCTAACCTAACCTAACCTAACCTAACCTAACCTAACCTAACCTAACCTAACCTAACCTAACCTAACCTAACCTAACCTAACCTAACCTAACCTAACCTAACCTAACCTAACCTAACCTAACCTAACCTAACCTAACCTAACCTAACCTAACCTAACCTAACCTAACCTAACCTAACCTAACCTAACCTAACCTAACCTAACCTAACCTAACCTAACCTAACCTAACCTAACCTAACCTAACCTAACCTAACCTAACCTAACCTAACCTAACCTAACCTAACCTAACCTAACCTAACCTAACCTAACCTAACCTAACCTAACCTAACCTAACCTAACCTAACCTAACCTAACCTAACCTAACCTAACCTAACCTAACCTAACCTAACCTAACCTAACCTAACCTAACCTAACCTAACCTAACCTAACCTAACCTAACCTAACCTAACCTAACCTAACCTAACCTAACCTAACCTAACCTAACCTAACCTAACCTAACCTAACCTAACCTAACCTAACCTAACCTAACCTAACCTAACCTAACCTAACCTAACCTAACCTAACCTAACCTAACCTAACCTAACCTAACCTAACCTAACCTAACCTAACCTAACCTAACCTAACCTAACCTAACCTAACCTAACCTAACCTAACCTAACCTAACCTAACCTAACCTAACCTAACCTAACCTAACCTAACCTAACCTAACCTAACCTAACCTAACCTAACCTAACCTAACCTAACCTAACCTAACCTAACCTAACCTAACCTAACCTAACCTAACCTAACCTAACCTAACCTAACCTAACCTAACCTAACCTAACCTAACCTAACCTAACCTAACCTAACCTAACCTAACCTAACCTAACCTAACCTAACCTAACCTAACCTAACCTAACCTAACCTAACCTAACCTAACCTAACCTAACCTAACCTAACCTAACCTAACCTAACCTAACCTAACCTAACCTAACCTAACCTAACCTAACCTAACCTAACCTAACCTAACCTAACCTAACCTAACCTAACCTAACCTAACCTAACCTAACCTAACCTAACCTAACCTAACCTAACCTAACCTAACCTAACCTAACCTAACCTAACCTAACCTAACCTAACCTAACCTAACCTAACCTAACCTAACCTAACCTAACCTAACCTAACCTAACCTAACCTAACCTAACCTAACCTAACCTAACCTAACCTAACCTAACCTAACCTAACCTAACCTAACCTAACCTAACCTAACCTAACCTAACCTAACCTAACCTAACCTAACCTAACCTAACCTAACCTAACCTAACCTAACCTAACCTAACCTAACCTAACCTAACCTAACCTAACCTAACCTAACCTAACCTAACCTAACCTAACCTAACCTAACCTAACCTAACCTAACCTAACCTAACCTAACCTAACCTAACCTAACCTAACCTAACCTAACCTAACCTAACCTAACCTAACCTAACCTAACCTAACCTAACCTAACCTAACCTAACCTAACCTAACCTAACCTAACCTAACCTAACCTAACCTAACCTAACCTAACCTAACCTAACCTAACCTAACCTAACCTAACCTAACCTAACCTAACCTAACCTAACCTAACCTAACCTAACCTAACCTAACCTAACCTAACCAGCGCGGGGCGCGGTGTGGTGCGGTGCGGTGCAGTGTTAAGTGTCGCGGACCTTATAGCCGGCACCATTGGCTGCTCAGTGCCTTATCAAACAATCTGGTGACTATCAAACAATCTGGTGTTGGTGACTTAGTGATCAGTGCAGTGCCTGGATTTTGTGATTTAGTGATTAGTGCAGTGCCTGGATTTCACTCGGGACCTGTTCAGGTTTTTCCGGTCATCTATTTGGTGAGTCTAGACTATAAGTTTTTATTTTATTTTATTTTATTTAGGGCTCTTTGCGTTTCACCGTACACTGCCGTCCCTAATCTGCGGATCGACTCTAAACAGCCAGGGATAGGCACATCCAGTGCACATCCAGTGTTAGCGATAAGTTTTCAGTGTTTGTCTTAATTAAGTTCTTTTATTATGTTTTAAGTAAGGGTATCTGTATCTGTATTTGTTTTTACGTGTTTCGGTGGCTCCAACCTCCCCTCCCACACTCCCTCCCCTTACTTCTCTCCACCTACCACTCTTCCTTCCTCCACCCTCACCCCTCCCACCCACACCCCCCACCCCCCCTTTTACCCCTCCGCCGTTGAAGTGGGAGCCGGGGCCGGGGCCGGGGCCGGGGCCGGGGCCAGGGCCGGGGCCGGAGCCGGGGCCGGGGCCGGAGCCGGGGCCGGGGCCGGAGCCGGGGCCGGGGCCGGGGCCGGGGCCGGAGCCGGGGCCGGGGCCGGAGCCGGGGCCGGAGCCGGGGCCGGGGCCGGAGCCGGGGCCGGGGCCGGAGCCGGAGCCGGAGCCAGGGCCGGGGCCAGGGCCTGAGCCAGGGCAGCGCTACCAATAGGTTTTTAGTGCTTTTATTGGTTTGTTTCAGTGGTTCTGTTTGTTAGGCTGTACATTGTGTAATTGTAATTTTTACGTGTATCTTGTTTTTAGGATTGATTCTTTGTGTAAAAACTTTTTAACATCATATAAATTTCTTGTTTAATATATAAACATGCCTGGGCCCAAGGAAGCCTCCACCTCTGGCCTCCCCTTGGCCAGAAGGCCTGCTAGGCAGATCAGAGTTCCGAGCCCCCCCCCCATGCCTATCGACCTCCCGGCGGATGCAAATGACATCACTGACTTAGAATCTTTTGTTAAAGTCACTCTCATGCTCCTGGAGGCAACCACCACGGCTGTCAACGCAGGTAAAAGCCTTACCAAGTCTAATAAAGCCTTAATTAATGCGGCCTCTGGCGAAGCCAAGAAGGGGGTCTTGAAAATCCAAACTCTTTTGTCTAATACACCCACTGCAGCATCCGTCTTAGAACCCAACTCCCCCCCTGAAGCTCTAGAGACCGCCGAGCTCCTAAAAGAGATTTCCGCTTGTTTGGGCGATGCCAAGGCTCTCCGCGGCGAACTCGCTGAAGCCGCTACCAAAGTTTCAACCATCTCCCATGCCCTCCAAAGTAATCAAGCCCCTTCTCAGACCAAGGGCACCTATGCCGCCGTGGCCGGAGCTAACAAAGGTAAAACACACGACCCCCCCATGCCTCCCAATCCAACCTCGGTCATAATTGTCTCCGCTAAGAATGCTGATGCCTCTAAACGAAATGAAATACTTAACAAGTTCAAGAAAGCCGTCTCCTTTAAGGATACTAATTTCGCCCCAGCCGAAATCAGAACTATTCCCGGAAATAAGCTTAAGGTGGTTCTGGACAACGAGGAACAAAGAGCAATCACTATGGAGAAAATCAAGAAGGCAGCCAACGACATCAGCGCTGAAGCAATCAAGAAGCTCAAGCCAATGGTTATCCTCAAGGGAATCCATTTGGATACCTCACACGAGGAACTGGTGGACATTATCTACAACCAAAATGAAGCTGTCAGAAAGGCTGGAGCGAAGGAAGAATTGGTCTTTAAATTTAAGAAGTCCAACAGGAACAATAAGCTATACAACGCGGTCTTTATCACCACCCCCTCTCTCTTTAAAGCCATAATAGCCTGCCAGAAACTCAACATAGACTATCAACGCACGCACGTCGAAGAATACTCACCTCTTCTTCAATGTTACAAATGCATGCAATTTGGGCACACACGGGCTCGATGCACATCGGACTGCACCATCTGCACCCACTGCGCCTCTACGGAGCATATCTACAAAGACTGCCCTGTCAAATCCAGAGAGGACAAAGCCCGCTGCTACAACTGCTCAAGAAAGAAGAACAATACGTCCGAATCTTCAAGCTCTCATAGTGCAACCTCCTTCTTCTGCCCCCTTGTTCAGGAATTGGCCGATAGACTAAGAACAAGAATCGACTATGGATAGTACAACTAGACAAAGTAACCACCATAAGTCTACACACCGGGAACTAAGCTGTCTTCAAATTAACCTTGGACGGAGCAGAAACGCCCTTCAGGAACTTAGTGTGTATCTGCACAAGACCAAAACTGACCTAGTGTTCATCACGGAACCGTACACTGGCTCTGATCACACAATGAAAGGCATGACTGGGTACTCTACCTACCAGTTTCCCTCTTCTTCAACACATACCAAGGCCCTGATCCTTGTCCGCGACAACGCAGTAAGCACGCTGGGAATTAGCGAACACTCAACTAGCAACATGTGCATTGTAAAGATCAACAGCAAGAATCAGGAAAGGCTATTCCTCATCTCTATATACATAGAACCGCGCACGGATGAAGATAATACTCTAGGCAAGCTTGAAACTTTTCTTCATACGACGGCAGGCTCCAAGCATCTCATATGTGGAGACTTCAACGGATGGCATAGCTTGTGGGGGTCAAGCAGAAACAACCAAAGAGGAAACGACGTGGCCGAGCTGATTACCCTCAATAATCTTGTCGTTTGCAACACGGGATCAAACCCGACATTCACCACCACAACTCACAACCAGCTCAAGTCTTCCATCATCGATCTCACCCTCACCAACAACTGCAGGACGTCGTTCATCTCCCGCTGGATGATTGATGAAACCATCTGTACCTCATCTGATCACCATGCCATCAGATTTACCACTTCTTCTGGCAACATCCCTTTCTCCAAAAATATCAAACTGTCCACCTACAGGTACGATACCTCACAGGTCAAGTGGGACCTCGTCAAGGAAGACCTCAAGGCTGAATTCTCCACAAGATTCGATGTCCATCTGGGAATACAAGATCACCAAGAGCAAGATCTAGATCAATACATAAAAAAGCTTACCACTGCTTTACAAAACACTTGTGACATCATCCTGCCTCGATCGTCCGGATCATACCAGAGAATTCCGTGGTGGAGTGAAGAGTTGGAAGACCTCAAGAAACAAGTCATAGCTACTCATCACAAACTGGCTAAGTTGGTCAAACGTGGATCCCCTTTAGAAGATACTATAAGCGAAAAGAACTCCATCAAGAAGAAGTACTCGGAGGCCATCCGCGCCGCTTCCACAGACAACTTTAAAGAATTTTGCAATAAACAGAAAAAAGAAGATGTCTTCTCTGTAACCAATAGGATAATAAAAACGAAACCACTCAAGCAGCCTCCTTCTACCCTAAGATTGGATGACGGTACATATACCAGCAATTCGACTGAAACGGCTAAGGCATTACTTAACAAATTCTACCCGGACGACACCTCTGACCGCACTGACCAACATAGACTCCTCCGTGACACTATGGACCATCCTCCAAACTCCGAACCTGAACCACCCTTCACCACCTTGGAAATTATCTCATGCTTGAATTCAATGAACCACAAGCGAGCCCCCGGGCCTGACCACTTCACTGCTGACATCTGTTTACAATTTACGAAACTATTTCCTGAGTTAATCACTAATCTAATCAATAGATGCTTTGAACTGAACTACTTTCCTAAGGCCTGGAAAGTGGCTTACGCTAAAATTATTCCCAAGCCAAACAAAACTGACTACACAAAAACCTCTTCCTTCAGACCCATTGGGCTAATAAACGTATTCGGTAAACTGTACGAGAAGCTCCTTATGAGGAGATTAAATTACCATATGGAATGCACCAACTCTTCTCCCTGCACGCAATTTGGCTTCAAGCAACAGAAGTCAACCGTGGATGCGATAAGTAACGCCCTTCAGATCATAGCGAAGGCCATTCGCAACAAGGAACAGGTAATCGCTGTCTCCTTGGATATTCAATCCGCTTTTGACAACGCTTGGTGGCCCTCTGTTTTCCTAAGGTTAAGGGATATCAGATGCCCTGTCAATGTTTTCAAGACCCTCTCCAGCTACGTCAGGGACCGGGCGGTGCATATGCACTTCGCGGACTGCACAGTTAGTAAGAGTATGACGAAGGGGTGCATCCAGGGTTCCGTATGCGGACCAGTGCTGTGGAATCTCATCCTAGATGGACTCCTTCTCACCCAAGTTCCCGATGGCTGTTGCCTCCAGGCTTATGCCGATGACGTCCTTCTGATCGTCCACTCAAAAAGTTTGACAGATCTAGAACAGAAAACCAACAAACTCCTCTCGGAGATCGCTGCCTGGGGGGGTACAGTTAAACTCAACTTTGGTCCAGATAAGACTCAGGCCATAGGGTTTACTAATAAGTCCCTGAAATGCAAGTTGTTATGGGAAAACACCCATATTCCATTTGTCAGACACATCAAATACTTAGGAGTCATCATAGATTGTAAGCTTAGATTCGTTAAGCATGTAGAATACATAATTGACAAATCAATGAAACTGTTTAACAAACTAGTCACCTATGTCAGACCGTCCTGGGGCATTCACCCTGAAAACATCAGAATCATTTACCAAAGCGTGATCGAGCCCATAATTGGGTACGCGGCCAGTGTCTGGGTTGGCGCTCTGAAGTATAAGTATGTCGAGAAAAGACTTCTCTCCCTGCAACGGCTCTTTGCTCTGAGAATAGTGCGAGGGTTCCGAACTGTCAGCACGGCTGCGGCCATCTCCATTGCCCAGCTCACCCCGCTTCCGGCCAAAATTAGGGAATTGGCGGACGTTGAAACCACCAGGATCAGTGGCCTCTCAAGATTCCTCCCCGAGGACGTCCCTATAGAGAGGCTTACCCCCCCGTCCGCTAAACTACATCCGTCTCTTCGCTCCGGTATAGCATTCGAGGAGGCTTCCACCAGCGAAGAGGTGTCTGCCCACTGCCCCTATGGCGCCACCCTGATCTTCACGGACGGAAGCAAGCATGACGGACAGGTGGGAGCGGCTTTCGTCGCCATTAACCAAGACGGCGGTAAAACCATCAAGAAATTCAAACTACACAGCTGCTGCTCGGTCTTTCAGGCCGAGCTTCTGGCCATCGGGCGAGCCTGCGACTGGGCCATCGCCAATCATCTACAAACCGTCTACATTCTATCTGACTCCAGGTCTGGTCTTATGGAACTGGGCAATGGTGACAGCAGCGGCAGCCTGGCGGTTGGTATCCTCCACAGCCTTCACAGAGCCAAGCTGGCCGGCCTTACCATAGGTTTTGTCTGGGTCAAAGCCCACTTTGACATCGAGGGCAATGAAATGGCTGACATCGCCGCCAAACACGCAGCCACGCTTCATAAGCAACCAGATTACAGTTTCACTCCCATCAGTTATATAAAATACCGGAATAGGCTCATCTCGGCTAAGGCTAGGGAGGATCTTTACTCCCGGTCAAATCATCTGGCTTCAATCTTGCCCACTTACCAAGACCTAACCGAGTATTTCAAATCATCAAAAATCTCGTTTTTCTCCACCCAATTTCTCACCAACCATGGCTTCCATAAAGCATACCTATACAGATTCAAGATAACCGACGACAACCTCTGCCCTTGTGACGACGCATCAATCCAGACACTGGAGCATCTTATCCAAACATGCCCCAGGTTCGGTACGCCCCGTCTCGACTACGAGCTGGCCGCAGGAGTTCCTAACCCATTTGAGCTTAAATCACTTTTAAAAAGCTCTGGGCTCGTAACTCTATTTAATGAATACATCGAGTCTATCCTGTGCAAACTTAAAAAATTCAATAATGATTCCACCGTAATCTAAATATCTTTGTGAAATAATATTAGCTAACTTGTAATTTACTAGTTTTAATTTTTAGTGGTATTAATTAGCGTTAAATTTGTATATGTCATTATAATTCAACTTTGTAAGAGCATGCTGAGGCCGGGAAGCGCACCAGGAGGCAACTTCTATTCCACCTTCTTGCCTCCCCATCGGCTTGCCGGCTTCCAGCATGCTCACTCGCTTATTAAGATTAATATCGGTATTTTATATATTTATATATTTCATTACCAAATTAGCATATTTAAATTTTATTTAATTCACTATCAAATTTGTTAAATTCATTGTAAATAATTTTAATTAATTAAACTAGCGTTAAATTTGTGTATTTCGTTATAACATCACTTTGTAAGAGCATGCTGAGGCCGGGAAGCGCACCAGGAGGCAACTTCTATTCCACCTTCTTGCCTCCCCATCGGCTTGCCGGCTTTCAGCATGCTCAATCGCTTATCCTTACCTACCTCATACCTGGCGCCACTGCTGGGGTGGGAGCCGGAGCCGGGGCCGGGGTCGGGGCCGGGGCCGGGGCCGGGGCCGGGGCCGGGGCCGGAGCCGGGGCCGGGGCCGGGGCCGGGGCCGGGGCCGGGGCCGGGGCCGGGGCCGGGGCCGGGGCCGGAGCCGGAGCCGGGGTCGGGGCCGGAGCCGGGGCCGGGGCCGGGGCCGGAGCCGGAGCCGGGGCCGGGGCCGGGGCCGGGGTCGGGGCCGGGGCCGGAGCCGGGGCCAGGGCCGGAGCCGGAGCCGGGGCCGGGGCCGG